>ML798324.1:166107-193309 GCA_009831015.1 Picea engelmannii | reverse complement strand
CTGTGAGCACTGAGAAGTTCTCTTGGTGTAGAGGATCTATGGGCATTACTGCCCTGGATTGTTGACTATGTAACCCTGTAACCCCCTGTGTGCAAAGAAAACGACAAGTGGGAGAATGTTGGGTATGTGTTATATTCTTTGCACGAGCAGTAGTGTCTGAGCGTCTGCACCGGGCGCGCAGGGGTTCGAGGGCAACACCCCCGATTTTTTTTTTTCGAGACGACATATTTCCGCCGGGACGATATATTTCCGGGACGACATATTACCGGGACGACATATTTCCGGGACCACATGATATTAGGTGGTTTTTCGGCACATGGTTTTTTGCCGATGGTTTTCTATTTTCGGTTAAGGAATTAGGGTTTTGGACTAATCCAGGTCATTGGGTTAGGGTTTTGGATGCCGCTGGCTCCTATATGTATATTTTATTGTAAACAATGTAACACAATGTATGAATATAATATATGCTGGTTTTTCCCGGTTTGGGTTTCCAGATGAAAAATCTCTGTGTAATGTTTGTATTTGCCATTGCATCTTTTATGTTCTTTTCTGAATATCAGTTTGCAGTAGATATTGTACAAGGTTAGAATTTATAATGGACACAGGTAGATATTTGAGGGCTAAGTATCCATAAGAGAGGGAAGGCCTAAGAGGAGGGGGTCCAAAGGGGAAGTTACCCATGTCTATTAAACCCAAACCATCTTTCCAAATTATCATTGTGTATAAACCTTCTATGTTATCTTGAGTGTTTCCAAACTCCAATCATTGAATGCATGTAAGAGGGTTGGTGTGAGATCATCTCATAGAATTAATGAGAGAATGGGTTGAGTACAAGCAAGCATGGGGGAAGTGTGAGAGTCAAAAAAGCAAGGAAAATGGAGGAAAATTCATATGGGCAGGGAGAGCAAGTGGAGGTAGGAAATGGTTATGCAGTGGGAGGAAAAACAATAGAGAGCAGAGTGCTGAAGCTTGAAGGAGTGATTGGGCATGAAGAACAACTGGTTGGAGATGTAAATTCGTGGAGAGAGAGGCTACAGGCCTATGGACATTTTCGATTCAATAAATTGTCAAGAGAGCAAGTGCTTTTTTGTGGTGTGAATTTCTGGTCACAGTTGCGGATTCCTGAATTCCCCAACAGAGAGATTCCTGTTCGACTTGCACTGGAGACTTGGAGGGAAGAGGGATATCTTGAAGGACTGCATGGAAGAGAAGGGGATCCCACTCCTTGGGTTGTGTGGGTTGAGGGGAAGAGAGTTGGCAAGTTGGAATGGCCGTGGGCATTCGTTGTTGAGAGGGGACAATAGCCAACCTTAGGAGCCGTCGTCACTTGTGGATTCATAGCCCCATATTGGGGGTGACTTGTTGTTGAGAATTGGAATAACAAGTCTATGGTTGGGGGGAATGTTCATTCTCTGTAGCAGGTTGCGTTTTAACAAGATAAATTTTCATATTCACTATGTTTAATTATGCTGAATTGCTAAGTTAATTGCTCTGTATTGTCTTTTGAGATTCTCTTATTTACTATTTCCTGTTATGCCTAAATGGCGTTTCTGCACTTGTGTTGTTATATGATTAAACGTTTCCCTATGTGTGTTTATTAGTTGTTGAACATGTTTAATTGATTGCTTTACGTTTTTAACGATTATGGGTGCTTGCATGAGATTGCATGTCATCCTGTGTATATCTGCATTTAAAATTGATATCGAGTTGTGTTTGGTCGTGTTTAACCGTAGCACAACTCAGCTGGGGGTTGGGTGTGTTACAATTAACATGGCCATCAACTAATTTTAATTCTCTAGATGAGTATTCAATTTTTGTTTGCATTTGAGGTAGTTAGATTGGGGGATTGGGGTAAAGTTGGATGACATACATTGATTTCATAGTCTACTTTGCAAGGAACTACTTCATTTCTATTTATAGAATAAAAATATTTGGGGATATTCATGGTATGCTTTGGGTTATTTCATTTTTTCTCCTTGGCTCTTTGGAGGCTTTCAACACCAATGATCAACCATGTAACCATGGCAAGGTAATGAAATGCAAGCTATTGCTTGTTGTTTCCATTTTCAATACAATATATTTCTTTCTTGGTTCTTTGGCATATATTTTGTTTGTCTACTTTGGAATGAAAATTTCAACTTAAGCAAATGCAATAGCACTAGAAACCATGAAGGGTGGTGGGAAAGATTTCATTGCTTCTTTTTGATCTGGTGTTGTTATGGGATTTTTGCTTGTTACAAATGGACTATTGGTGCTTTATGTCATTATTAATATCTTCAAGTTGTATACATTATGGAGATGAATGAGAGGGTCTTTTTGAGCCATTACCAATTATGGTCTTGGAAGTTTTGACTCCAAACCTGCACTTAAATTATATTCAATTTCAAGAACAAAGTGAAACCATAGGGAAACTTAGGAGCACTACCCATTGCCACCACAACAACTATTCCTCTCTTTTTGGGCTAGTTCTTTTCCAACATGAGGGGAGAATCCTTAAATAAAATCACTAATCTATGCTTTAAATGCATATTTGAAATTTAGATTAATGAAATGATCCGTTTAATGGGTTTTCAATGTATAAGTGGTTCAATTCAAGGAGACTAGTGGCTTTTTTAAGGGCAATGGAGTTCGAGAAAAAAAGAAGAAAATAGGTATAAGTGGATATCTTTTTCAGCCTAAGAAACTCACCCAAAACTAGTGTAAATAGCTTTATCCAAGACAATATAGTAGCAAATGTGTATTGACAACCTAACACACAAATTTGATCTATAGAAAATGAAGGAGAAATGGAAGCCTCCAATTGTCAAAACCTTTTCCATCAACCCACAAAGAATAAAGAACAACTCAACCTCAATCCATTAAAATATTGTTAAGAAATATCTAGATTCATTCAAGTATGGAGCGCTCCCCTTCGAAAGGCAATAGAAGTATGGAGCGCTCCCCTTCGAAATTCCCCAAGTACATAGAAGTGCCTTCAAATATGTACAAGTGCCTTGATTTGGCATGTGAATGGGGTTAGGGTCCCCTTGTAGGCTAGCACTCATAAAAAAGGATTGTAATCAACCTTGATTTACTTTCCACATGTGACCTAGGTCCCCAAGAAACCTCTCCAAGGTGAATTCTCTTCATCCATAGTAGTCTATGCCATGTCTCAGTTCATGTGCATTATGTAAGGCCTTATTTGAATCTTCCTTCAATACATAAGGCATAGAGGGGCACCAAGTGTCACAACTTGATCATTGTCATCGGAGATAATGCCTTTAAGCTTACTCTATCCATCATCATACCAAGTACTAACCACTTATTGTTATGATATGGCATGGATGCCGAATACAAGAGTGCTTGGACTAAATCGAATAAAGGGAGTGTTTTCCAAGTCACTACTCACCATCCATGATCTGGATTGGATCATTATATTGTTTTTCATATATCTTGATCCTTTCACAGTGGAAAACGTTGGAGGAATGAACTTGCAGGGCCATTTTAGTGGCAGGTCCCAGTTTGAAAAATTGGGGTCCGGAACCTTTCGGGGCCATTTTGAGGCATCAAATGACATTTTTGGGGCATTTAAACTTTCCCAGCGTAGATTGGACTTCGTGATGCTATTATACACTCCTATACATTGCCAACGATGTAGACCATGCATCAATAAGAGCTCGTATGCAAAACTTATGCCTCCCACAAATTGATCTATCATGTTGACCACCATGGTACGAGAGGATGCCATGTCATCCCCCGTCACTCATGAATATGGGGCTAGCCACATGAACACTTCAAGAAGATTCTAGAAGCTTCAAAACCCTATCACAATTGAGGGTTGAGGAAGTAAAAAACCTACCCCTAGATAGCTATTAGACTATGTTAAATATCGATCCACTAGGAGGAGAAGGGGTTCCTTTCTATACTATTTTATTTTGTTCCATAGCCGAGCAAAGCAAATGGGAGTGAGAAAATAGAGAGCATAATAGATGGGGTTAATGTTTTGTAGCAACCAACATGCCACAAGTCTTAGGTAACTCCATAGAGAGTGCCTTCTCCTTTGTACTTGCATTATTTCCATACTAGAGCATAAGAGAGCAGAGCAACGTCACCTTCTAGCTGGGTTTTATCTCGTAAGGGTTTCCCAAAAAAAATCTTTGTGTCATTTTTTTGGATGGTGTGTGATTGTATTCTGCCGTTCTCTATTTTTTGCATTTTATCTATTTCATACTTAAGCATAAAATCAGTGACTAAATATTCTGGAATCTAAAGGAATTTAAACTTCATAGTGTAGATTTCAACTTTAATTATCAGATCTGTTGTGACAAACTGTTCCAATGGAATATTCATGACAATTTACATATCATATTGGTTTTAGAGAAAGTTTTTATTATGGGTATTTGTGGGTAGTTGTAGGATCCAAGAATCGAATTGAAGAGAAGTTGTAGAACCCTATCCATCACAGACGAGTTTGTTCATAATAACCCTCGAGATCTAGCATAAGAGATATTTGAGTGGTTGGAAGTGCAAGTTGCCGACATCAGTCACAATATGAACCTCCTCATGTCGGCTCTAGCAAGCAAGATTGGACCATTTGGAGATTATGGAGGCTCTAACTTAGAGATAGGATTAGAGGGGAAATCAAGAGATCGAGAAGACTCAGGAAATGAGACGCAGAAAGAATCCAAGAATGAGTAGCCGAGTTCGAGTGTCATTAACCCTTCAAAGTCCCTATTCAAGATGAAAGTGAAAGTGGACATAAAACCATACCAAGGTGATATAATTGCATTAAAATTGAATCATTGGTTGCAACAACTAGAAGTTTATTTTATCATTCACCATATAGATGAAGGGCATAAGATTTCATTTGCTAGATTCAAGTTAGAGGGCCATGCTTTAACCTAGTGGGAAATCCATACAGAAACACTCAGGCTAGAGGGTGATCCACCATTAACTAGGTGGGAGGACTTCGAAACCCTCATCAAGTCCCAATTCTACCCTATCAAGTATGTAGAGGACCAATAATCTGGTGGCACTCCAGGTAGAGGCAGGGGCAGAGTGTACAAGAGTGCACCACTGAGTTCGGAAATATGGCCATAATGTTGGGTATCTCTCCCAAGAATCCATATGTACTCCTCAAGTATCTGTGGGGTTTACATAGTCATCTATGAAAGAGGTGATGCTCTTCAAGCCAAAGATAGTGGATGAGGTGTGTGTACAGGCACAATACCTGGAAAACATAGGACAAAATAAAGGGCAACCAAGTGGTTCAAAGAAGAAAGATCACCAAGAAGCTTCCAAGTAGGGGAAGAAGAAGTGGAAAGGGGGAAAATATAAGAGGACAACAACCACTACACATTAGTGTAAATATCCCATTAACCATTGCAATCATTGCAACATTAATGGCCACACCGTGGAAAAATGTTGGAAACTACATCCAGAGATGAACCCAAAGAATCGCAAGAAGGGCAAGAAGAAAAATAACCTTCTAGCCACAAATTCAAGCAATTGAGTTGAACGTAACTCATATGTGGATGAAAATATTTTCTGCATAACCGTGCAGAAGGAAGAGAAGGAGAAGGCCAAGCTCTTCCACATTAAGATTTAGGTCAAGAAGGCCAAGATGGATGCTCTGTTCGAATCTGGTTCACAGGATAATCTCATAGCAATGGATTTAGTTAACAAGATTGGATTGGAGGTTCACAATCATCCTAGCCCCTATCCATTGGGTTAGATAAACAATGATGCATAGATAAAGGTAATGAAATGGTGTAAGATTAAATTTGCTATAAGTGTTGATTTTATTGATGAAGTGGAATTGGACGTAGTACCCCTTGATGTATGTGGAGTAGTGTTTGGAATCCATTACATGTATATGAGGGATGAAATCTTCATGCAAAGAGCCAACCAATACCGACTAATCAAGGATGGGAAGTCCTACATCATCAACTCACATAAAGGCAAACCAAAGATCTCACTGGTAAGTGCCAACCAAGCCAAGAAATTGATTAGTTCTAGTAAGAAATATGTTTTTCTTTTCTTATGAAAAAATCAATCTCATGATGAGTCAATGGGAGTGAAGGCATCCCTAGAAGGGTTTGCTAAAGAGAAGAAACATCAGTTGAAGGAGTTTCTACAGGAATACAGAGGAGTGTTCAAGGAGCCTAAAGGGATACCACCCAAGAGGGATGTGGAGCATGAAATACAATTATTTCCAAACTCCCCATTGTCAAATATTGAATTGTATAGACAATTTGTTCTATAAGTGAATGAAGTGAAGAATCAATTGCAACAATTGTTGGAGCAGGGTGTGATTCGACCAAGTACCTCACCTTGTGGGCCACCCATCATAATTGTTCCCAAGAAGAATGAGACTTGGTTAATCTGTATCGATTACAGGGCATTGAACAAGATTACACTAAAGAATCAATACCCTTTGCCAATGATCGATGATTTGTTGGACCAACTACAACATTCCAAGTACTTCACTAAGCTGGATTTGAAATCGGGATATCACCAGGTGCGAGTCAAAGAAGAATATACCTGGAAGACTGCGTTCAAGACAAGGCAATGTTTGCATGAGTGGTTGGTTATTCCATTTGGCTTATGCAATGCACCGACTACATTTATGAGACTAATGAATGCTGTTTTACGCCCTTATCTAGATTCATTTGTTATTGTCTATTTGGATGATATACTGGTTTATAAAGCTACCTAGGAGGAGCACATATCACATCTTATACAGGTGTTAGAGACTCTAAAAAAGAACAACTGCTAGCCAATCTCAAGAAATGCGAATTTTCTCATCAATCTTTGATATATTTGGGGTATGTGATCAGTGGAGGGGAGCTCAAGATAGATCTCGCAAAGATGGAGGCCATCATGAAGTGGTCAGTTCCTACAAATGTCACTGAAGTTAGGAGTTTTTTTGGGGAAACATAATACTTGTGGAAATTTATAGCTTCATTTTCAGTGGTAGCTGCACCACTCCATGCCATAACAACTAGTGGTAAGAGTTTCAAGTGGAGTAAGAATCAACATAAGGCATTTGATGAGCTAAAAATAAAGATCAATCAAGCAACAATTCTCACACTACCAAATTTGCAGAAGCCTTTCAAAGTGGACACATATGCAAGTGGGTATGCCATGGGAGCAGTCCCGATGCAGGGGGAAGGCCTGTCTGCTATCATTATGAAGTATTTTATGGGGCGATTCTCAACTACCCTACCTACGACAAGGAGATATATGCCTTGGTACAAGATGTCAAAAAGTGGAAGCACTATTTAATGGGAAATAAGACTATCATCCACACAGATCACCAACCACTATATTATTTGGAGGCCCAAAGTAAGCTACAACAAATCATGCATTACAAGTGGATGGGGTTTTTAAAACAATTTCATCTAGTTATCAAGTATAAGAATGGTAACAAAAATAAGTTGGAAGACATGCTTTCACGACCACCCACATACAATATTACAGCTTTGGGAACTTTGATGCACATGGAGCCTTTTACCCATGATGCATACAAAGAGGCATACACAGAAGATGAGGACTTCGAGGTGTTTCAACAACTACAAGGCCAAATTCATATAGAAGAAGGCAACAACAAATATGACTATCATTTCCAGAATGGTTTACTCTACAAGATTGACAAACTTTGTGTCCCTTAAGGTGAATGAATGCAACTTATCCGAGAGGCTCACACCTCCAAGGTTGCAGAACATTTTGGTGTTGTGAAGATAGTTTCCAATTTACAACGGTATGTGTACTGGCCCAAAGTGCAAGAAGATGTAGCACAATCTATTAGAGGATGTATGCTTTGTTGTACCAACAAGCCCAGTAATAGGAAACAAGGTCTATACCATCCCTTACATGTACCCACTCGACCTTGGGAAAGCATTTCCATGGATTTTGTGGGAGATTTGCCAACCACACGGAAGGGACATGACTATTTATTTGTGGTAGTTGATAGGTTCATCAAAATGTGCATTCTCATGCCTTGTAAAAAGGCCATCAAGGGACAAGAAGTAACAAACTTGTTCTTTGAACAGGTTTGGGTGCACTTTGGGATACCAAGGAGCATCATATCAGATAGGGATACCAAATTTCTCAGTACATTTTGAACTACATTGTGGGAGAAGATGGACACTGAGTTGAAGAGGTCTACAACATTCCATCCACAAAAAGATGGGCAGAAAAAAGTAGTCAACAAGACTTTGGTGCAACTTTTGAGGAGTTACAATCAGAAGCATCCAAAGACCTGGGATGAAAATTTGATCTATATAAATCACTCTTATAACAGAGCAATCCACACTTCTACTGGTAAGTCACCTTTTGAAACTTTCTTTGGGTATTTTCCATCTTCACCCTTAGATGTTGTATATATATAGCAAGGGGGAGTGAGGGAGGACCTCACATGGGATGCATTAAAAGATAAAGAATTTGTTAAGAAGATCAGAAAGATCCATTTGCAAGTACAAGAGACACTAAATACGTCATAGGAAAAGTACAAGGCTAGGCATGACCAACACATAACATAGAGAACATTTAGAGTGGGAGACATAATATGGTTACAATTGAATAAGGAAAGGCTATAGGGTCTTGGTAAGAAGATCAAGGCTCTATGGTATAGTCCTTTTGAGGTATTGGAAAATGTGGGAGATAATGCCTATAGACTTATTCTACCCCCATACATGCACATTTACTCAATAGTGAATGCGGAGAATCTCAAACTCTATGAGCCTTCCATGTTGAATCAACAGGAGGAGCAGGTCCTACCTTCCTTAGAGGACTTAGCACCAGATGTTGAGGTAGAGTTGGTAGAGGACATAGTTTTTCAAAAGTGTTCCAAAGCTACAAGATAGGGGAAGCATGACCTTTGGGAGATGGGGTTGAAAGGACAACTTCCAGGAAAAACAAGGTGGTACTCTAGGGAGAAGGTAGAGGAAAAATTTCCTCACCTCATTTAGTAAGTATTTTGGGGACCAAACTCCTCCCTAAATGGGGAATTATAATCCATAGTGGATCATTATATTGTTTTTCATCTATCTCGATCCTTTCAGAGTCGAAAAAATTGGAGGAATCAACTTACAGGGCCATTTTAGTGGCAGGTTCTAGTTTGGAAAATTGGGGTCCAAAACTTTTCGGGGCCATTTTGAGGCATCAAACAACATTTTTTTGGAGTTAAAACTTTCCCAACATAATTAGGACCTCATTACGTTGTTCTACTTCGATAATTGTCCAACAGTGCAGATTGTGCATCAATTAGAGCTCGCAAGAAAATTTTATGCCTCCCACAAGTTGACTTATCATGTTGACCAACATGGTATGAGAGGATGCCACATCAGTCGTAGTTACTCATGCATATGGGGCTAGCCACATCAATCATAGTTACTCATGCATATGGGGATAGCCACATGAGAAATTCAAGATAATTATAGAAGGTTTAAAACCCTACCACAATTTAGGGTTGAGGAAGTTAAAAACCTACCCCTAGATGGATATCGGGCTATGTTAAATACTGGGCCAATAGGAGGAGAAGGGGTTCCATTCTATACTATTGTATTTTGTTCCATATATGAGAAGAGAAATTGAGATTGGGAAAATAGAGAGCATAATAGAGGGAGTTATTGTTATGTAGCATCCTAACAGACCACAGGTCTCAGGTAACTCCATAGAGAGTGCATTCTCCTTTGTACTTGCATTATTTCCTTACCAGAGTAGAAGAGAGCAGAGCAACCTCACCTTCTAGCTAGGTTTTCTCCCGTAAGGGTTTCCCAGAGAAAATATTTGTGTCATTTTGTGGATGGCGTGTGATTGTATTTTACTGTTTTCTATTTTCCACATTTTATCTATTTAATGCATAAGCAAAAAATCAATAACTAAACATTATGGAATCTAAAGGAATTTAACCTTCATACTAGTGTAGATTTCATCTTTAATTATCAGATATGTTGTGACGAACTGTTCCAATGGAATATCCACGGCAACTTACAGATCAATCCATGATTTCTAATAATCTTCAACTTTGTGTAAGGGTTCACATCTCCATGTGCCTCCTGCTGACATTAGGATCTCTTCTAAGACCAATAACTACTCTGAAGAATACAAAATGAACTATGCATTTTTAGGCATCAATAGTGGCTCCATATGGGGACTGCACTCCCCTATGGGGCACAAGAGAACTCCAAAATCTCCAACACATGTCCATCTCTTCTTTTTATGTACCTAAAATATGACCAAAATAACTAGAAACTTGTTATAGGATGGATAAAAAAACTTCGCATCCACATCACCTAATATATAATATCTTGGATTCAAAGTGTTTTATTTTAATATTACATTTTCAACATGGATAATTTTAAGGATGAAATTTATATTAAAATGTAGAAACCCGGGCTAATCTTACTAGTCCTTAATATGCAAAATGTAAAATGTTTGGCGATAGTTTTGTAAAAATATTCAAATTTCTAAGGATTTTATATAGTTTCTATAAAATTTTGGCGATTTTTAAGGTAAAATAATTTTTTTCTATGGAATTTTGGTGAATTGTTTTTAGAAAAATGGAAATTGGCGAATCTTTTTTTGGGAAAAACCATGGAAAATTAGCCAATTCACAAAATTTAGCTCCTAAAATCATCTATGATTTTCAAAAGGATTTACAAATAAGGCATGACTCAAAACGCCAAAGAAACATATAAATGAAAACCTATTCTATTGCTTGAGCAAAATGACCTTATTCCTCCTATCCTACTCTACAAAAGGAAAAATTTACTGCTGGGTGAAATCAAATAATCAGTAAATCCATGTAATTATCTCATCCACTACATGAGATCTACTCATGTGTTTGGTAATGAACCAAAATAAGGACACAATCAACTGCCTCTATATGTATGCTAAGATCTAATATTTTTTTGCTTAAAAAATAAGGCTAACCTCTAATCATAGCTTGAATTGCCAACATCATACCATGGCTAATTTTCACCTATACAAACATAATCCATCCATTCTTGGATGAAGCCCACATTTAAATCCTTTGGAAGATGAATAAGAAAACCAACCTGGTGATGAAACAACAACCCAGTCCCCACTTAAATTTTTCTTTAATCTTAGTGTGGGGATGCACACTTTTATTTTCTTTGCACGAGTTATCTTTCCCCTAATCTTCATCTTTGTGCCTGAAACTTAAAGCACTAAAGTTATGTTTCCCCCACCTACTTCTCACACTATGTTCTTCTTACCTTTTCGTCGTCGCACCCTTATTAAATATGCACACAAAAAACACCTTCATATTTCTCCGTCGATGATGCCTTATAACGTCGTTGTAGGAAGTTAGTAGCACATTATCATCTCCATGCCCCTATCTAGTTTTCGACGATGACATGCCCTTATCTCTCCTAATCACAACCCAACTAATTGCGTGTCATTCTCTCTAGAGTAAACCTCGACAATTATCGCCCTCGCGGGCCCCTCATACTGACCACAACATAAGTATTTTCTTCTCTGACACATGGTAGGGTAACAATGGACAACATTTGTTGGTGAATGATTTTCATCATCGGATATTTCTTCAGACTCTTTCCTATACCTCCTCTCCCCCACCGACGATGACACCTCTCTTTGCTATCCAACTGTCACGTTTCTCATCCTACAGATCATATGAACCAAGTCATTGTCGATTAATCCTCCACCGTAGATCTCACGCTGTCTAATTAGTGGATTCTCCATGACTACCTCGACGTCTTGTCAACATTAATGGAGAAGGAATTAATTCCCAATGAGCATCTAATTGAACTTTAAAATGGGTTTGTTGGTCAAACTTAGACCCCATAATCACACTTAATTGGTTAATCAAGTATTTATTGTCGTCAGAGGTTGTTTTTAACCTATACCCACACCTCTTGTTCCCACCGAATGCCGATGACGAAGGCTTCATGGTTCCCCCCATTTTTTGAATTCTCTCGTGCCTTAATGGCTATAACCGCCAATCGCCTACAGACACATTTACTCTTTGCATACTCCCATGATTGATTCCAAGATGTATCACACCTCTCATTGATTATGTTTTTGGTTTGGAGGGAATTGATGGAATGTTTTAAAATCACCAAGACTCATGTTCTTTCTCACTTGCTCGTAAAGAAAAAATGAAGGCCACATCTGCAATTCTCTATTATCTTTGCTTGATTGAATACCACTCTTGACCTCTAAGAAAGTAGGATTTTAATTCTTTCTATTGTTATTATTTCAAGCCTAAAGTGACTCATTTAACTATAGTTTTGTTTGTTTACGCAGGTGACGAGATGTCTCGGATGATCACGAAAAAGAGAAGAATCCAGACTTAGGGAATGTAGGTTACAACTTCGATTACAGATGCATATAACATTTACGACACCAACATCCATGAAAAAATGGATCACTACCTCAACTACATCGAGATCTTGGACAAAGGTTCCCATCCGACGATCCAAATATTGATACATACAAAAATATATGGAAAAGTGGGATACATATTGTAGCCACTCGCCCAGAGTTGTTTAGATACAATGACACATCTAGATGTTACTTCATGTATTTGAAGAAATATATGGGGTTTACAGCAAATGCTTTGGTCCATTCAATTGCCTCGCTCAAAGCCAATGACATTGGGGCAAGGTATCTAACTCCATAATCTACAGTGTCCCTGAACGAGTCTTTTCTCAAAAAGTTCATAGTCGAACATGAAGACTTCGAGTTGCTTAAGGAAGATTGGTTCTACGATGAAGAGTGGGTGGTAAAAATGAGTGAAATATATATCCCAACATAGTATCTCAAAATCCCCTACATGATGCTAAATACCATGATATTTAGGCTCTACGACAAGGATACCAACACCCATTTCAAGATGGAGTGGTTTCCCATGGCTTACAAGGTAGCCCAGAGTAGCCAAAAATTTAATTGGGCATCCATTCTCTCATTCAACATCTCACAACACAACCAAGATCCCAAGAGTATGAAAAATCCCATCTTCTACATGTCTACTTATCTCATAGACGTTGTATGTGCAACAAATTCATTCCCAACATTTAATTGGGCCTGAACTCCATACAAGGGCCCATTTCATTTCTATTGTTCTCAATTATGAGAGGTTAATTGAAAGAATTTCTTGTATGATATATGTGATTACTTCTTTCCCCCCTTGCATAAGGCCATCTTCGACCTCTTCCCACATATGATCTCTCCAGGGGCTCTCAAGTGTTGGGTATGTGTTATATTTGTTGCATGACTAGGCTAAGTCTCTGCTATGTTGCATCAGGCACGTGGGGGGGTTTGAATTTTTTTTGCCTCAAGAAATGTGTTGCATTTTCGCCTCGTTTTTCATGTCGCCTCGATTTTTGTGTCCATTGTTGGGTGGTTTTTCAGCACATGGTTTTTGCCGATGGTTTTCTATTTTTGGTCAAGGAATTAGGGTTGTTGACTAATCCAGATCACTGGGTAAGGATTTTGTATGACGTTGGCTCCTATATGTATATTGTATTGTAAAAAATGTATGATATGAATGAATACACAATATGATGGTTTTCCTGGTTTGGGTTTCTAGGGGAAAAATATCTATGTAATGTGTGTATTTTCCATTGTATATTTTCTGTTCCTTTACTGAAAATTTGTTTGCAGTAAATAATTGTACAAGGTTGAAATATACATCAAGGGTTTGAAAGAAATCAAAGATTGGTATATGAATAAATATTACACATACATTCAGATTTACGGGGTCACGAGAGAACTTCACTTGTTACCCAAGTACGTGCCTGATAAATTGTTGGCCAAGAGGTTTCTTATGAAATTGTAGAGAAGGGGACCACCACCTACCTCTAAGAAAAGAACAAAAGATACTGTCCTATCTTCCCCGTTCATATTGGATCATATTCTATGTTGAACAAGAAGCAAGCTGATAAGGAAGCTGAAATGATTAAAGAGACGTTCCTCTACATCGGGGAAACGAAATCCCATGACCCTCGAAATGTGGTTTATGAGCACATAAAAGTTGTCAGGATGGCGCCACAAACCATGTATGAGGCCCGATTTACAGAAGAGGTTTTTCGAGGTACTCTTAGTTTTGAAGAAGCAGTGGAAAGACTCACCACCGATGCAGTCAGATAAAAATTGAGGAAGGATGAAGAGCAAGAAAAAACTCCGAGACTAGAGAAATTATGAGCCCTCCTCCACCAAGACAAAGAAAGGCTAAGCGAAGAAGAACAAAGGAAAAAATATAAAGAGGCCGACCTATCGAGAAAATCCAAAGAGGTTGAAGAGAGATACCAACAACAGAAGAAGAAAGAAGCCAAAGAAAAACAATCATCGTTGGATAAAAGTAGAAGCAACAATCCTCCCTCGTAGAAAGCCAACAAAAGGGAAAATGAAACAATGAACACATGGAAACCACCATTGGCCACACCAGGAGAAACCCAGGAGAAGGGTAAAAATGATATGGCCGATGATACTGAAGTACGAGACACCAGTCTAGTAGGTGTTGGCGCTATCATTGATTGAGACACTGAGGACAACTTAATCAGTACCCCGATAGAAGAATGCACTCACCTGGCCTCAATTCTAGGAATCTTATCGTTGACTTCGAAGGGGATTGGTTTATAAGGAGTATTGGTCGTAGTCAATGATTATTACTACAAACACAAGAACCGAGCCATTGAAAAGAGAACGCCCAAAAGAAAAATGGGAAAAGTAAAAGTAAACCAAGATGTACCCGAGAGGAGTGTCAAATGGAAAGCTGGTCTCAATATTAAGGATAATGCCCTGCAAGTAGCCTCAACACTCAACGCTTTTTCAGGGGTAAACATTGTATCGGTCCATGAGGTCACTATGGCACTAGATTCCTCAAAGGCCAAGATTGCATGACCCCAACGACTATCAAATAATCTAGAGCCGATGAGCACACAAAGGAAATCTAGTACAAAAAACAAGCCTATGAGGAGGAGATTAAAAAGCGACTTCAAGCTCAGGATAAAAGTCTACAAGTTAAATTCAACGAGTAAATGTCAATAGTCCAAAAGGCTCATGCTAACAACTTGCAACAACTTGAAACCTCACAAAATATGGAGGTAATTAAGCTCAAAGCATAGTTGGATGAAGTAATGTATTTCAATGAAAAGGGTCAAGTTGAAATCCAAAGGGTACAAATGGATAACGATCTCTTGAGAAAGACCATGGAAGAATGCCGAAATCAAACAAGAACTTTTGAGATCGTGAAAACGAAATCCCTGGAGAAAAATAAAGAACTTCGGAGCAAGCAAAAAAGGTTGTTCAACACACTTGACAAAATTCTAGTAATTAGGCATGAATATACGAAGTTTGACTCACAGGTGAGAGCTTCCCATGAAAAATATCAAAAGGCCCTGGAAGCTTGCAGGAAAATCTTAGAATGGAAAGATTCACTACAAACAGTTCCATCTCCAGAAACCCTTCTGACATATTCAGATGAGAGAAGAATATGATATTGTTGAGTTCTAGAGACATGTATGAAAAAGATTGAATATTTTCTAAAAGCTCAGGAGTAGGTCACTGCATCCAACATGAAGGTATGGATATCAATGGAAAACTTTCTCTAATTATTCAGAATGGATCCCTTGATTCATGTGGACAAATATTCATCATCCTAGATGATCGTTGAGGACATGGACACCGAGAGGAACCTCTCTCAGAGAGCTATCGAAGCGATCAACAAAATTGATGCAGAGGTTATCGATAAAAGATTGATCCAACCCTCTAAAATCATCACCCCGACAGAAGATACCGTGCAACGTGTTGAGAAGATCCTCAGGATGAAGATAATCATTCCCATGTGCAAGAGTGAGGTTGATATGGAAAGAACATTGTTACTTTGAGTAGATTCCATACTCGAAGACCTCAAGATATGGAAAGCATTCATGGAAGCGAAGGAGAAACCGTTGGGGCTCTCTTGACGAATTGCATTTGTAACTAAAATTTTGTAGAGTAAATCATATCAATGTACTCATGCCCATGTCCAATTGAGAAAGGGAAATTGGGGTATTGCTCCAGTATCCAAACCATTAGCAAGATGAAGAATGTAGCATAGTCCCATATGAGTTCTATAAATGGGATAATTGTAAAGGAAAAGAGGCTTTTTGTTTCTTTGGAAAAGTGACTAGTGTTTTTACTGTGATTTTGAATAAAGGACGAAAGACATTTTGAAGGCAATGGCTCACACATGTATGACTATGACTAGTCACGCTGATGCATGTACTTTGGCGGATTCTGAATGTTAATCTCTGAATTATTTCTTGGTTAATATTTTGTTATTTACAATTCTTATTTTTTTCTTTCACGAATACAACGCCTCAGTAACTTAATTTGCTAATCAATTTATATTGACTACAAACATTTGCTTGGTTAAATTATGTGTTTCTTGTTATATGAATTCATTCTATGCAAGTAATATCATCTCTCACTATATTCGTCTTTCAGTTTGATCTTGATTAGGATAGGTTAGCATAGGATAGTTTAAACCTGCATCTTAGAACTTTAGTCTTTCGTTCTAGTTTTAGCAACAAATAGTTAGAATCCTTAGTTTTCAATTCATTTGAGAACCTACGGTTCTCAAATTCATATTTAGTTAGTCTATAGTTAATAAGGAAAATAGGCCACAAACTAGTCGAAAATGCTATCCAAAACGAGAGTGGGTCTGATTAGGACCTGCCATCGAGCGTTTTTCCTCATTTGATTGATTAGGCCATTTCGACCTGTCAACGAAAATGGCGCTAGAAGGAGGGACATAGAACCGAATGGATACACATAATAACTCTAAATCTCGTCGTTCTTTTCCACAATTGAGCGACCCCTCGTCCAATGAATCCCATCGAATTCACCTTGAACAAGCTCCCCTTACCTCGGGTTATGCTGTGAACACCTAGCTCAGGTCAACACTCACCATGCCTCCTCACATATTGAAACTTCCTTATTTCCCCCACAAACCTCTATATTGACCATCCCAGAAATTGAATCCATATTAAGACGCTCCACTGAACGTACTAATCATGGTCTCACTAGGAAATTGAGCAGGTAGACTAGAAAACTTCCCCTTGATTATTCACTTCCCAAGAATCAAGAAAACCTACGAAATACAAACTCCTTATTCTTTTATCTGGACCTCTACGAAGATAATCTTTCGTTTGGAACCCCAGAATATCCCATACCCCAAGAGTTCTCTGACGTTCCTGAGACCACTGATCCTAGTTTGGAATCATACCAGTTAGCTAGGGATCCAGAGGAATACCATCTTCCCCACCCGAATCACCCCTTCTCACTCCCAGATACGAGTCTAAAGGAAGTTCCGAAGAAGGTGATGAACCAAGGAGTCAACCTAATAATAACCCTTAACAAATCATTGTTTTTCAAGCCCAAGGCATGGCATGAGCCAACCCAAACCAAAATAAGCCACCCTACTAGCCTTCGTTAAATCCTGATGCAGTCGCCATACCTGGAATTCAACATGACATGCCCAGGCATCCTGAGAAAGTTTTACCAAAGTTTGACCTAGACCGAAAAGATTCAGCTGAAAATCATCTTAAAAAATTTGGGCGTTAGACATGAAGATGTTGTTTTTCAGATCTTTCCACTCTCTTTCGAAGAAAAATCACCCACTTGGTACTTTTCACTTGAAGAATCCTCTATCACTGATTGGGCGACGTTTGAAAATATCTTTCTAAGGAAGTTCAGAGAAAACAAAACACCTGCTACGCGCGTCCTGGAACTCTCAAGAGTCAAAATGGATACCAAGGAGTTAGTGAGTGATTATAATCAACACTTTCTTACCCAAATCAAAAGAATCCCTTGTGCCTCTAAACCTGTAGAGGATGCCACCATTGAATTATATACACCTAGCTTTCCCATATCCATGGCCATGCATGTCAAGAATGTCGAGAAATGAACATTGGAGGAAGCCTTCCAAGAAGAACTTAAGTTTGAAAAAAACCTACTAATCTTGAAGGGAAAATCCGATTCCGAACCTTCAAAAGATAAAAGAAAATCTAAAGCAACTTCATCTATATCTCTAGAAGAAAAGAAACAAGACGATCCTATGGATATGGAGGCACTTCAGAGAATTATCAAGAAATTATCCAATGACATGATTGATCTAAATAAAAGTAGTGGAGAATGGTCCTCTAACCCAAATAAATTATTTAGGTTCCCTTCAAAGAAAGATAAAACTTCTCCCCCAACAAATAGAACCAACAACCCTCAATCATATGGCATTAATATGGAAGTTATAGTCCAGGATTTGCAAACTTAGGTGACCAAAAATATAACTGAGGTTGATGAAGAAGGGGAGATGGATCAGGAACAACAAGAACAATCCCAAGAATCTCATGAACATGAAAAACATCAACTGAATTCATTTTGGGACATCTCATTTGGAGAAGAAGAAGAAGAAGAAGAATAAGTGCATATGTCACAAAACACTATTACAACTAGAAGCACCAACAAGAAAAAATCTAATTATGACACCACCACCAACAATCCCACCACTCCTACCACTTCCACAACTAATCCATCATCCTCTCCAATGAAATATGTCCCCAACCCTCCGAAAAATACACCTTTCGACCAAAAAACGACCAATCAGACTTCGAAGCTCAATAATGCATCCACACCCTAGTTAGGTTAGAATATGATTTCTTAGAAGACTCAAAAAAGAATAAGGCAAACATTTCCTTATTTGAAATAATGAAAATCCCACAAATCCAAGAAAATTTTGTCAATACCTTACAAGGGAAATCCCCCACTAAATCAAAATAAATAAATGTTGGGACTAAGAAAGGAACAATCAAAACCAACTCGGTGCCCAACGACACTTCGCCTAAGAGTTAGGTAGCCACCAACACTTCCCTTACATGATATAGGTCTATATATACCACTTTGCCTTTCCTTATCACCTTTTAAATCTTCAAAAGGAATGTCCATAACTGTATGGTTGACTCTGGAGCTTCATCTAATGTCATGCCTTTCAAAGTTTGTGAAAATATTAATGTCAAACCAGAGCCTTCAAACATTCAAATTAGACAGGACCAAAGTGAAATTTATTGGAGAACTGAAGAATGCATTGATTAGGATGTCTGCCAATCTGAAAGTCCACCAAACCATCGATATCATCATGGTAGATATAACTGAAAACTATGGTATGCTTCTAAGTCATGTCTGGTCAACTATACTGAATGGTTACTTTGCCACCGATTGGTCACATCTCTGGCTCTCCTACAATGGGAAGATGAACCAGATCAAGATCGATAGAGAGAGGTACATGAAACACGTAGTCACATCCATGAATGACCCAAATGAACCAGTAATGTTCAATAACTCAATACTGAGAAATTTCTCATATGACACGTTCTTTGGGAATTACACCGTTGACATATCAACTTTTGCAGAATATGATGCAAAATCTAGATACCTTAACTGCACCTAGATTGTTGAGCATGATTGTAACATAGCTAGTGAGACTAACAATCCTTTTGATGTACAACCTAACATAATATCCAAGGATAAATTAGAAAAGCATACTGACTCTGCTAACCCCATTAAAAAAAATAAAATGATAATTTAAGAAAACCAATTGAAATAAAAAAAGGGGATCCTGACATGTGGACGTTATTTTTAGATGGATCCAAGTCTTTAGAAGGTGTAGGCACTGCTTTCACACTAAACAACCTGAAAATAACTAATATGTTAATTTCTTGTAGACTAGAGTTTCCTTGCACCAACAACACTACTAAATACAAATCCCTAGTACAGGGGCTAAGAAAGGCATCGGACTTAAAAGGGAAAAAAATAAGGTATTTGGTGATTCCAAAATCATCGTAAGACATGTATGAAACAATATTCATTATCTTTCAAGTCACCTAAAAAATTCTCTGTCAAAGGTTTGGGAACTTATTAAATCTTTCACTGCATTTAATATTAGTTCCATTCCCCGATCATAGAACTTTGACGTTGATTTTCTAGCTAACGTAGTGTCTATATTAATACCCTTAGACAGAGTGATGCCTGATTCCTTCTCTGTTGAAATTTTGTACAGGCCATCAATTCTTAACAATATTGAGAATTTGAGGGTCTTTGATGATGACCAACAACTCATAAATTTCCTACACCTCAAATATACCTTCGAGGATTATATCATAGATGAAGGTCATCATGACCTGCTTATGAATACAGATAATTAGGATTCTACCAGAGCAACAAACGCAATAGGCCCAACCAACAATATCCCCAGAAGTGTGGTCAAACTGGAAAAAATATACAACCTTCAAGATAAGTTCAAAAAGGCCACAAAATACAAGACTAATAGCTCATAAATGTAGTTTGAAGTAGTAAAATTGGGATCAGATATCGCACCTCAGAACGTTAACCTTGGAAAAAATTGTTCTCTTGAAGAAAAGAAATTATAGATCAAGTTATTCAAAGATCATAAAGACATCTTTTACTGGACGTATGAGGATCTCAAGACATATGATACAAAGATTACATAGCATGCCATTCCCATGAAACCTCAAACCAAGCCATTCCAATCAAAGTTGATAAAAAAAGGATCCAAAGAAGACTAAGGATAACCCATAATTCATAGAAGCAACTCAGGAAGCTTAGAATGGCCTCAATAGATAGAGAAATGATAAAAAATCAAAGTCCTCAAAACTCAGTGAAATTGACATCATCGCGAAGAGCACATCGCAATATTTCCAACAATGTAAACAACTCATCAAACGAAGTTACAGATCAAAAGATATTCATGGTCAAAGTTTTGTTCAACCTAGCCCAGTCAGCAGGGATGAGTCAACATATGTACTACTGACGTCATCATCAGTATAGATGACATCAACATCCATACAATGTACGTGGTACACGCAAAGGGGCAGACACATGGCATCCGTACAATACATGGAAGGATGGATGTACAAGTGGATGACATGGGCTAATGGGTGGATGCCATGTGGTAGTAGGAAAATGCCCAATGAGGACCAACTACCGAACATCCAAAAATAAAAAGGGGTTGGCTGGTGCCAACCCCTAAATCTGCCAGTATTATCACAAATCCTGCCATATCAGGACTAGACAAACCATAATCCACCAAATCTATCGCCATTTCCAAAGTTAGGGGAAGAACCTTCCATGGTTCAAAACAAACAAGCCACAAGGCGGAGGCTCGTGGGTTTGACCCCGAGACCTCCCCCATTACTAGCACCTTAATACTTTCACCAACCGTTGGGCCAAATGACTGGGGTTGGTAAATCCACCCCCTTTTTTAATTTAAAAAGAGGTTGCGCCAAGGCACGAGGCGGAGACTAGGGCACGCGACAGACCATACCAGGGCATGCAAAATGATGCAAAGGATAATCATTATTGTAGTATGAAGGCACATAAACCGAGACAAATTTTCTCAAGGGCCTAAAAGTGTCAGACTCAGATTGAGGCGTGGAGACATTAATTTTTGGGTAATTCGACACCACAAATCTAATGGTGCTGTCTGTTTTCAGATCTAAGCAAAGCTTCTGCAACTTAACTCCAGAATGAGGTATACTTATGCATTTTGCCAAATTATTTTGCTGAGTTAATAAGAAGGCCTACCCATTTGAGAGTAGGATCGGGAAATGTAGTCCACCAGGGATGAACTTCGTTATCAAGTTTTTTGTGTTAAGATTTGATGCATATATCTCTTGATTATTGAGTTACTCCTTCTTTATGGTGCACTTCATTTTATGCTCATTTAATACAATTCTTTAATAAGTCACATCGATGAAAAGATCTTGGATCATGTTGGTATCAGAGAAGTCATGTTTGACTTGAATTGTTGAGTGTGAATGCTTACTAAGGCCAAGCATAAGCAAGGTAAATGAACTCTTAATAATTTCAATCCTGAATTTGACCATGCATCCCGAAGGAATAAAATGGCCGAAGAGGACAAGCGTGATGAACAAGAGAAAAAATTCCATATGGTCTTTTATTGCATGTCAGAAATGGTTGAGTGAATGTATGGAGACTACGAGAAGAGGATGAAGAATAAAGGGAAGAAAAAGGAAGCACAAGCAAATGATAATGCTTCAATTAATCAAGAGAAGAAAAAGGAAGCACAAACAGATGATAATGCTTCAATGAATCAAGGGGTTGGAGGAGACCCTCCTGAGCCTCCATCTTCACCATCAAGCTCTAGTTATTCCTCTGAGCATTCTCATCATTCTCATGATTCTAGCCATAAAACTTCTTTTAAGAAACTATTATTAAAGCTTGATGTAATTTTTTTTTTACCGATGTTTAATGGAGATGTTAATCCTGAAAATCTAGATAATTGGATCCAACAGGTTGAAGTATATTTCCGTGTTCAATAGATTGGTGAAGAGGAAATTAAAGTGGAATTGACCTCTCTTTGGTTGGAAGGCACCGCTCTCGTATGGTGGGAGAGAAAACTTTAGGACAAAAGTAAGTGTGGTAATCTTCTTTCCTCATGGTCGGAATTTAAATCAGCGATATGGAAGCAATTTTATCCATTGGGTTATTTACATAAAGCAATGATGGAATGACAAACTTTAAGACAAAGTAAAGGTCAGTCTGTACAAAGTTTCACAGAAGAGTTTAAGAAGAAAGCTCTTGCATTAAACATTCCTTTGGATTCTTATGAAACTTTAATGAAGTATATTGGTGCACTTCACAGTTATATTCGTCATACTTTACTATTTTTTAACCCCACCAGTCTTGACGAAGTTTGTGTGCAAGCCACTCACCTTGAGAACAGGGGAAAGCATGTTCAAGAAGATCCCACAAATAAACCTTCCAATTTCCCACACAAACAGTTTAAAGGAAAGTTTAAAATGAAGGACAAAAATACCGCCACCACAAAGAAAGGAGAAGGAAAGCCATCTTGCACTCATGGAAAGAAAGATGGATACGATGATGAACACTATTGGAAACTACATCCAGAGAAGAGACCAAAGCAGTTCGGTGGAAAGGGGAAGACAAAGACCATTGCTACAGTGCAACAAGATCTTGGTTCCAATTTAGGAGACAAAGAAAATATCACAATGGTTGGAGTACATGGTAAAGATTCCCTTCATGCTAGTTCAAGTTCCAATAATGAATCTCATGATAATGAAAGAAAGAGGAATGAATTATTTCACATAAGGGTTGTATCTAAGCACACTAAGATAGATACATTATTTGATCTGGGTTCCCAAGTAAACTTGATATCTGAAGCACTTGTCAAAAATATGGGTCTTAAAACTAAACCACATCCAAAGCCTTATCCTCTTGGTTGGGTATGTGATAAGGAAAAAATTAATGTCACCAAGCAGTGTAGAGTCGGATTTTCTATTGCTTCAAAGTTGATTGATGAAGTTTTTTTGGATGTTGTTCCACTTGATATATGTGTCATAGTGTTGGGGAGTCCTTATCTTTATGATAGAAAAACAATCTTCTTTCATCATGAGAAAAAATATCACTTTACTAAGGAGGGAGTGGAATATATTGTTAGAGCCCACAACATGAGGGTAAACACCACACTTGTTAGTGCAGGAAAAATGAAGAGACTCATAAACACTAATAAGAGATATGTACTCATGGTCGTAAGGGAAAAGGACGTCGAAACATCTGACACTTTTCGAGGATGTGATCCTTCTCATAAGAAAGAATTAATTGATATTGTTTCTAAGTATGATGATATTTTTCAGGAACCAGATGGATTACCTCCTTAAGAGGGAAATCCAACATGAAATACATATTCAACAAGATTCTCCTCTTCCTAATGTGGGCATGTATAGTATGTCATTTGTAGAGATGACATAGATCAAAAAACATGTACACGGTTTATTGGATCAAGGCGTCATCATGCCCAGCCCATCTCCCTGTGGTTCTCCAATTGTGATGGTGCGAAAGAAGGATGACACATGGCGAATGTGTGTCAATTACTGAGCCTTAAATAAAATCACGATAAAAAATCGACACCCTCTTCCTCGTATAGATGATTTACTTGATCAATTAAAGAATGTTGTTTATTTCACTAAGTTGGATTTGCGGAGTGGATACCATCAGATTATGATTGCAGAATAGGATGCATGTAAAACTTCCTTTAAAACCAAACATGGATTGTTTGAGTGGTTAGTTATGTCATTTGGGCTTTGTAATTCTCCAACAACCTTCACGTGTGATGAATGATGTATTCAGGCCATTTCTAGATGATTTGGTGATTGTATATTTAGACGACATTCTTATATTTAGTGGGACTTGGGATGAACATGTAAGGCATGTAAAGCAAGTATTGGATACTTTGCAAAGGGAAAAGTTGTACGTAAATTTTCCAAATGTGAATTTGGAAATATTGCACTTGTGTACTTAGGTCATATTGTAGGAGGAGGACAATTGAAAATTGATCCTTCCAAAATTGATGTAATTGTAAATTGGATTGATCCCAAAACTGTAACCAAAATGCGAAGCTTCTTAGGTGCAGTCCAGTATTGGAGGAAATTCATTTTGAAATTGTCTTTTATTGCATCTCCTTTGCATTCCTTAACCAGTGTGAAGAACACTTTTTAGTGGGGAGGAAAACAAAAAAAATCCTTCGACACTTTGAAGGAAAAGATCAGTACCGCACCAATATTAGCACTGGAGAATATTTAGCAGTCTTTCAAGATCGAGACAGATGCCATCGGATATGCCATGGGTGAAATATTGATGCAATATCATAAGACTATCTGTTACCACTCTGAAACTTTTAACCAAGATTTTGTTAACTATCCTACATATGATAAAGAGTTGTATGCATTAGTTCAAAGTGTAAAGAAATGGAAGCACTACTTGTTAGGGAAGGAAACAATCATACATACAGATCACCAGACCTTACAATATCTCCAAGCACAAACCAAGCTGCAACAATCTTGACATTACAGGTGGATGGGTTTTCTTCAACAATTTCATTTGGTAATCAAATACAAAAAGGGTACAAGTAACAAGGTAGCTGATATGCTTTCTAGACCTCCTATTGTTGCTTCTATTATTTTGAAGAACACTTCTTTATATCATGATATCTATATGGAACAATATGATAATGATGAATATTTTAAAGATGTATTTGAGAAGCTAACCAGTGGTATAAGGTAGATAAGTATTATTTGCAGGGAAACCTACTCTACCATCTTGGAAAACTATGTATTCCTACAAATGAACGAGTCCATGTAATATGAGAATCTCACACTTCTCTTGTGTCTGGGAATTTTGGGGTAGGAAAAACTATGGCTCATCTGCAAAGGTTTTTTTACTGGCCTTGGATGAAATAAATTGTAACTAATTATGTAAAGGGGTGTGTGAAGTGTTCTACTTGTAAGCCCGCCAATAGAAAATTGGGGCTATACTCACCACTTCATATTCCATCCCATCCATGGGAGAGTATATCCATGGATTTTGTACGGGGTTTACCAATGTCTAAAAGAGGTCATCACTATTTGTATGTTGTAGTGGATAGGTTCAACAAGATGTGTATCTTGATGCCATGTAAAAAGAAGATCACTGTTGATTAGACTGCTAATCTCTTCTTTTAGTATGTTTGGGTTAACTTTGGGTTACCCACATCCATTATCTCGGATCGAGATACTCGATTCCTTAGGGATTTTTGGACAATCTTGTGGAGAATGATGGACACCAAGTTGAAGAGGAGCACTTCTTTCCATCCACATACCGATGAACAAACATAGGTTGTTAACCGAACATTGGTACTTTTTCTTCGAGGCTACTGTAACAAGCACCCCAAGTTATGGGATGAACAAATACCCTATGTACATCATGATTACAATCGAGCCTTACATTCCTCCACCTAATGTTCACCATTCGAGACATGTTTTGGGTATTTTCCTAAGGTCCCTTTGGACTTGATGTATGGGAGAGATGCCGATTCAAATGAAGAAATAAATGAAGACAGGGCCCACAAGTTCATTTAGAGGATCCAACATATACACCAAGCAGTCAGGGAACAATTGGAGAAAAGTGAAGCACAATATAAGGCTCGGCATGACAAACACAGGGTTGATCATTAGTTATAGGTTGGAGACTAGGTATGGCTTCACATCAGCAAGGAGAGATTGAACGATGAAGGCAAGAAACTCAATCCCATCCATTATGGACCCTTCACTATTTTGGATAAAAGTGGTACCAATGCTTTTCGTCTAGATATTCCACCTTATGCAGATCTACTTAGTTGTAAATGTGGAAAACTTGAAACTTTTTGAGCCTCCCATGATCCTGGATCAGGGTGAGGAATTTTCAATACCTTTGGTTGATGGGTTTGATCCTGAGTACTTGGACGAGTTGAAGGAATATATCATCCTAGATAGGAGGACGAGGACTTCATGCATGGGTGATGTTTATTATCTTCGAGTAGGCTTAAAGGGAACACATCCAAGCAAGGCAAAGTGGATTGAGAAGGACAAGGTGAGGGAACTCTTCCCTCACTTATTTGTTGATTGATGAAAGATTTTGATAGTCCAAAAATATCTCAGTGGGAAGGTGTGATCCAAAAAGGATCTAGAGAAGACTAAGGATAACTCAGAATTCACAGAAGCAACTCAAGAAGCTCAAAATGGCCTCAACAGACAAAGAAAGGGAAAAAATTTGAAGTCTTCAAAACTTAGAGAAATTGGCATCATCGCAAAGAGCACGTTGCAAGCTTTCCAAAAATGTAAACAACTCATCAAACAGAGTTACAGATCAAAAGATATTCGCTATCAAAGTTTTGGTGAACCTAGCCCAGTCAACATGGATGAGTCAACATCTGTACTGTTGACATCAACATCAGTACATATGACATCATCGTCCGTACAATGTATGTGGAACACATAGAGGGAATGCATGTGGAATACGTACAATACATGGAAGGCTAACGTGGAAGGATGACTGTACAAGTGGATGATGTGGGCCAGTGGGTGGCTGCCACGTCGCAATGGGAAAATTCTCAATGAGGAAAAACTACTAGAAATCAAAAAATAAAAATGGGTTGGTTGGCACCAACCCCCAAATCTGTCACTATTATCATAAATCCCACCATATCAGGACTGGCCAAACCCTAATCCGCTAAATCTATCGTCGTTTCCAAATTCAAGGGAAGAACCTTCCATGGTTCAAAACAAACTAACCATAGGGAGGAGGCTCGTGGGTTTGACCTCGGGACCTCCCCCATTACTAG
>ML798324.1:152316-166051 GCA_009831015.1 Picea engelmannii | reverse complement strand
GGGGGGGGGGGAGATCAGGGCACGTGACAGGCTATAATAGAGCACGAAAAATTATGCAAAGGACATTCATTATTGTAGGCTGAAGGCACGGAATCTGAGATGAATTTTCTCAAGGGCCTGAAAGTGCCAGACTCAGATTGAGGCATGGAGACAGTCATTTTTGGGTAATTCAACACCACGAATCCAATGGTGCTGTCTTTTTTCTGATTTGAGAAAAGCTTCTATAAATTAACTCCAGAATGAGGTATACTTATGTATTTTTCCAAATGATTTTGTTGAGTGAATAAAAAGGCCTACCCATTTGAGAGCAAGACCTAGAGATGTAGTCCACCAGGGACAAACTCCGTTATCAAGTTTTTTGTGTTCAGTTCTGATGCATATGTCTCTTCATTATTGAGTTTTTCCTTCTTTATGATGCACTTCATTTTATGCTCATTTAATACAATTCTTTAATAAGTCACATCGATGTAAAGATCCTGAATCGAAATTTGAGGAAGATGCACCCCAGCCTTGAACCTCAAGTCAAAGTAGAGTTGAACAAATTGTTAGTTGCTAAAATAATTTTTCCAGTAAGACATACACATTGGATTTCTAACTTGGTACTAGTGAGGATGAAGAATGTGGATATCAAGATTTGCGTTGATTTTAGAAATGTAAACAAAGCCTCAGATAATATAACTACCCTGTACCTTCCATGGAGAAAATTCTACAGTGTGTGTTAGGTTAATAAACAATATCCCTACTAGATGGTTTCTATGGATATAACCAGGTCTTAGTGGCTGGTGAAGATCAACTAAAGACAACATTCATAACCAAATGGGGAACATATTCATATAGAAATATGCCTTTCAGACTGATCAATACTGGAGCAACTTTTTAATGAACCATGGACATTTCCTTTAGGGGTCGATTGGGAGAATGTGTTGTAGTATACCTAGATGATGTAACCATATTCTTGAAGAATAGAGAGGACCACATCTCTCATTTGAAGAAGGTATTCAATAGATGCAAGAAATATGACATCTCTTTGAACCCCACGAAATCCTTTTTCATTGTCGATGAAGGAAATCTCCTGAGTTTCATCGTTTCCAAACATGGTATGTGGATTGAACCTGAGAGAACTGAAGTAATCACTAAAATCCCTCCCCCTCAAAATAAGAAGGCCATGCAGTCGTTTATCGGAAGGATAAATTTCGTCAGACGATTAATCTCGAGTTTCGCCGAAACGATAAAACCCCTACAAGATATGATAAAAGAGAATTGAAAATTCAAATGGGGGCCTAAAGAAAAGGAGGCCTTTGACATAATCAAATAAGATATCTCACAAGCACCTGCACTATTGAGCCCAAATTTTTACGAGAGTTCATCTTCTACACCTTCGCCTCCGATATCACATTTGTAACTGTCTTAACACACAAAAATATGGAAGGTGACGAGTTTCCCATGGATTTTATGAGTTCGGGTCTACAAGGAGTTGATACAAACTACCCCGAAGTTGATAAAGAAGCCAATGCGGTATTTAAAGATGTCAATCACTTTCAACCATTCTTACTTAAGTCTAAAACCAAAGTCATTGTTCCATACCCGACCGTAAAAATCTTCTAGTAGGAGAAAAGAGAGCCAACTAGATTACGACCCTACAAAACTATGATATACAGATAAAATCTACAAAAATCGTTAAAGGGAAAGGGCTATGCAAACAGGTCACATAATCACCCTTTATTGAACCACAAAAAGATGTTTTGTATCAAGACCATGAGCTATTTGAAAACCAAGTCTGTTACATCCTAGTCGACTTAGACCCATGGTTCTACGAAATGAAATACTACATTATCAACCCCACATTATCTAGATCCAAAAAAGAAAAGGGACCTTAGGCTCAAATCCCCCCAATATCAACTTATCCAGGGAATTCTATGTAGAAAAAACTATGATGGTGTATTTCTAATATGTTTGGAGAAGATAGATACTGAGAAAGTCCTATCTGAACTTCATGATGGACTAGCTGGAGGAAACTATGGCGGAGATACTACTGCACAAAATTCTCAGAGTTGGATATTACTGGCCCTCCTTGTTCAAATATTGTCACGTGTATGTGAGGAAATTTCAGCAATTTCAGAAGTCGACAGGAAGAGAGAAGAAAACTACATTTCCCCAATGACCAATGATTTTCAAACGTCCATTTCAACAATGGGGGCTAGACATAATTGGGTAAATCAATCCCAATTCCTCCCAACTCCACAAATACATCATGACTTCCACTGACTAATTTACTAGATGGAGTGAGGAAATCTCGTTGAAGACTATCAATGAAAATTAGGTGAATTCATTCCTTGAGTCTCATATCATCACCAGGTTTGGAGTTCCTGAATCATTAGTCTTTGATAATGCTAAACATTTTTCCTCTCTGAAATTCACTGAATTTTCTCTTGAAAGAAATATCAAAGTTAAATATTCAACAAATTATTACCCACAAGGGAACGACTTGGCATAATCCACAAATAAAAAAATCATTAACATCCTCAAGAAGACTGTCAATGACCATAAAAAAAATGGCACTTGGCTCTATGGAACGCCCTCTGGGATGACAAAGTAACCCCCAAATCATCCGTCAATAATTCCCCTTTTTTCCTAGTCTATGGATAAGAGGCCACCATACCTACTCACACCTTCCTGCCAACCTTGCAATTGTCCCAATCCATCCATGATGAGGCTTACCCAATGATTCAAGAAAGGTTAAATATGTTATCAAAACTGGAAGAAGAAAGGGAGAAAGCTAAAATGAAATTATCTCATCATCAAGAAGTAATCAAAAAATGGTTCGAAAAATCATCTATAGGACAACAATCACATGTGTCAGCATCACACAATGTAGTGAGGATCCCAAAAGCATGAAAAATCCCAGCTTTTACATGTTTGTTAATCTCATAGATGTTGTATGTGCAATGAATTCATTCCCAACATTTAATTGGGCCTGGACTCCAGACAAGGGCCCAATTAATTTTTATTGTTCTCAACCGTGGGAGGTCAATTGCAATATTTTTTTTTATGATTTTGAAATTAATTCCTGCCCCCCTTGCATAAGGCCATCTTCGACCTCTTCCCACATAAGATCTCTCCCAGGGCTCTCAAGGGTCTGAAAGAAATCAGAGATTGGTATATGAATAAATACTACACATACATCCGTATTTACGAGGCCATGTGAGAACCTCACTTGTTACCCAAGTATGTGCACGATAAATTTTTGGCCAAAGAGGTTGCATATCAAACTGTAGAGAAGGGGGCCACCACCTACCTCTCAGAAAATAACACAATATACTGGCCTATGTTCCACGCTCATTGGATCATATTATTTGTTGAACAAGAAGCAAGATGACAAGGAAGCTAAAATGCTTAAAGAGGTGTGCCTATGCATTGGGGAACCCAAATCCGATGACCCTTTAAATGTGGTATATGAGCACATGAAAGTTGTCAAGATGGCAGCACAAACCATGCATGAGGCTTGATTTATAGAAGAGGATTTCCAAGGCGCTCTGAGTTTTGAGGAATCAGTGGAAATATTTACCATTGATGCGACCATACAACAATTGAGGAAGGACGAAGAGCAATACAAAAATATGAGGCTAGAGCAATTCCAAGCCCTCCTCCACCAAGACAAAGAAAAACTAAGTGAAGAAGAAAAAATAAAAAAGATAAAGAGGCCGAGCTATTGAGAAATGTCGAAGAGAAATACCAACAATGAAAGAATAAAGAGGTCGAAGAAAAGAAGTCCGCCTTGGATAAAAGTAGAAGAAAATATCCTCCCTCGTAGAAAGCCAACACGAGGAAAAAGGAAACAACGAACATAGGGAAGCCACCATCAACCATACTAGGAGAAACCCGGGGAAAGAGTAAAAGGGATAAGGCTGAAGACACCGAAGTACGAGACACCAGTATAGTAGGTGTTGGTGCTATTGTTGGTTTATACCCCGAGGACAACTTAATTTGTACCTTGATGGAAGAATGCACCCCCCTGGATTCCATGAAGCTTATCGCTCACTTTGAAGGGGCTTGGTTTTGAAGGAGAAGTGGTCGTATTCATAGATTATTACTACAACCACAAGCCCTGAGCCATAGAAAATGAACACCCAAAAGAAAAAGGGGAAAAGTATAAGTAGGCCAGGATGTACCTGAGAGGAGCATCAAATGGAAAGTTGGGATCAATGTTAACGATAACACTATGCAAGAAGCCTCATCACTCAACTCTTTTGCAGGGGTAAACATTGTATTGGTCCATGAGGTCGATGTGGCGATGGATTCCGCAAAGGCTAGGATTCCAAAGTTGGAAACGACCCTAGAGACTATAAAAGAATTTATAGTTGGTGAGCACACAAAGGAAATCTAGCAAAAGAAACATGCCTATGAGGAGGATATTAAAAAGTGACTTCAAGCTTAGGAGGAAAGTCTACAAGTTAAATTCAACGAGTCATTGTCACTAGTCCAAAAGGCTCATGCTAACGACTTATAACAACTTGAAACCTCACAAAATCTAGAGGTAACTAAGCTCAAAGCACAATTGGATGAAGTAATGTGTTTCAATGAAAAGGGTCAAGCTAAAATCCAAAGGGCACAAATGGATAAAGAGCTCTTGAGAAATACCATGGAAGAATGCCGAAATGAAACAACAAATTTTGAGACCGTGAAAACAAAATCCCCGGAGAAAAATGAAGAACTTCGGAGCTCGTGGAAAAGGTTGTTCAATGCACTCGAAAAAATTATGGTAATTAGGCATGAACATATGAAGTTCGACTCATAGGTGAGAGATTCCCATGAAAAATATCAAAAGGCCCTAGAATCTTGCAACAAAATATCATAATGGAAAGATTCACTACAAATAGTTCCATCTTCAGAAACCCTTCCAACGTATTCTGACAAGAGAAGAATTCGAGATCGTCAAATTCTAGAGACAGGTATGAAAATGATTGAAGATTTTCTAAAAGCTTAGGAGCGGGTCACTGTGTCCAGTGTGAAATTATCGAGATCGACAAACAACCTTCTCTCATTATTCATAATGGATCCTCTAAGGGATGTCGACAAAGCTTCGTCATCCCAGACGATCGTTGAGGATGTGGACACCAAGAGTAACCTCGCTTAGAGAGATATCAAATCGATCAATGAAATAAACATGGAGGTTATCGAGAAAAGATTGATCCAACCCTCCAAAATCATCACCCTGATATAAGATGTCGTGCAATGTGTTTAGCAGAGCCTCAGGACGAAGATAATCATTCCCATGTGCAAGAGTGAGGCTGATATGGAAAGAACACAGTTACTTCGAGTAGATTCCATAATTGAAGACCTCAAGAGTTGGAAAGCATTCATGGATGCGAAGGCGAAACCTCCGGGGCTCCCCCGACGAATTACATTTGTAACTAAAATTTTATAGAGTAAGTCATATCAATGTATTCATGCCCATGTCCCAATCGAAAAAGGAAAACTGGTGTACCGCTTCATTATCCCAACCGTTAGCTAGCATAGTCCCATATGAGTTATATAAATGGGATAATTGTAAAGGAAAAGGGGTTTTATGTTTCTTTGGAAAAGTGACTGGTATTTTTACTATTATTTTGAATAAAGGACGAAAGACATTTTGAAGGCAATGGCTCACATGTGTATGACGGTGACTATTCATGTTTATGCATGTACTTATGTGGATTCTAAATGTTAATCTATGAATTATTTCTTGGTTAATATTATGTTATTTACAATTGTTATTGTTTTCTTTCATGAATGCAGCGCATCAATAACTTAATTTGCTAATCAATTTATATTGACTACAAACAATTGCTTGGTTAAATTATGTATTTCTTGTTATTTGAATTCATTCTATGCAAGTAATATTATCTCTCACTATATTCGTCTTTCAGTTTTCTCCTGATCAGGATAGGTTAGTGTAGGATAGTTTAAAATTGCATCTTAGAAATTTAGTCTTTCATTCTAGTTTTAGTATCAGATAGTTAGAATCCTTAGTTTTAAATTCATCTGAGAACCTATGGTTCTTAGATTCATATTTAGTTAGTCTATAGTTAATAAGGAAAACAAACCAAAAACTGGTTGAAAATGCTATCCCAAATGAGAGTGGGTCTAATTGGGACTTTCCATTGGGCATTTTCTCTCATCTGATTGATTGGGCCATTTTGACCTGTCAACACAACCGCTAAGAAAACAACCATCAATAGATGCAACATATACCATTGAAACATCTCAAAATGGCTAATTCACTTCATTAAATGATCAATTTTACAACAATAGAAGGTATTAGGCACATCATCAAACAACATGGGATCTTTGGTGGCTCCAAGATGAACTTGCTAGCAAGCGGCCCTCTTTTTCTGCCATCAATAAAATTTCCATGTGTTAAGGGTAAAGAAAAATTAGATTTTAAAACATATATCGGATTATAATTTAGGGTTTGTTGCACTTGTTTTGATGGTTGAAAAATGCTACCAAACAATGAAGGATCAATGTGCTGCAAGCTCAAGTACGTGGCTATCAATAGATGTGCTCCTTTTATTATTTTGCATGTGCTTGATGCATGGTAAGAGTACTATATAAAAATTTCAACGACTTATTTTTCCATTCCACCATTTTTCCTTCATGTACCACCATCTCATGATGATACTTTGGATCTATTGCTTGAATTTTAATTTGCAAACCCTTTGTCTTCGTGCCAAAATCATAGTAACAAGGATCAATGAAATCAGAAGATTTCCAACCTACCTCATTACCCTTTGTTTCCTCCTGCTCTAAATTGAGGGCAACAAAATCTACTTTGTCCACTTCATGTGCCATGAATTTACTCACGTTGATTGGAAAATAGAGGTTCACATCTATATCTTCAACATTCAATTTCTCACTATTGATTTCATAAATGGGATCTCCATAGATAAATTACCTCGGAATGTCCCATTTATGCATTCCAAGCAAGAAAAATGTACCCATTACATCATGATGTTTTTTGCTACTTTCTTCATCACATGAAACTACATATGCTATGCAATTTCTTCATCAACCAAGGGGTTTGTTGCAACATCCATCATCTCCAAAACATCAAAAGGGTCATGTTGAGCAATTCAAAACTTCCCTTTCTTTTGTCTTTGTCATATGACTCAAGCAAAAGTTTGGGCCCCTCCTATTCTTTTCTTTGAATTTTGAGGATCGAAAGTTGGGGCCCCTCCTATTCTTTTCTTCGAAGATTTGAAAATTTGCGATGTTAACATACTACTGTAGATTGTGAAAAGTTTGGATGATGTGATAAGACAAACTTATTGCACCTTTAGAAATTTTTTCAAAGATGCAACACACTGCACTGAGCCGAGAGTTAAAAAATACAAGAAATGTTCAAGTGAAAGATTTAAAGGCTCATGGAACACACAAAGGAAAAAAAACCCAACACATTTTATAAAACGAAATCACTCTAACTTTATTTCACATTTCATTTTCACCAAGGATCATGGAGTGAGTAAAAGTGACTAGAACCCAAGGTTTATCATTGGGATTTTTTCCAATTTCAGAAACAACGAGAGGAAATATAACCCATTAGCAAAATTCCTACCCACTCATTGCTAGTTGTGCATTGTGACCAGGTAGGCATTTTTTTACTTGTATGGTTAAATTTGAATGACAAATCATTTTTTTTCTTTGGTATTTCCTATATTTCAAAGTTTTGGTTTGCAACACCCAATGCCATGGAGGATTTTACCTTTGTTTTCATTCCCACATCATGAGAATGAAAGTAGTTAATCTTCCAACCAATTTCATTTGCAGGAATGAACCCTATGCCATAGCTAAAGCCCTAGATCAAGAGTCTCACATTTGTCACCATAGTCAAAATACCTAGACCATACCACATCTTTCACACCTTTTTCCTTGTTTGCAAATTTCACTAAGCCCCGACGATTTCATGAATCTAAAGACTCATATCCCACAAAGGACATAAAAGAAATTTTTTAATCCATGTGGGTTGTGATTAACATCCAGGCCCAAGGAAGGTAGGGACTATCCCTTTCCATATTTTCCAAGATGTTTTCTCATGGCCCATTCACCAAAATCACCAGGAGGAGGCTCTTTAACCATGTTGGACAAGAGATATTGGACTTGAAATCCAATCCCATGGAAAAACCTACAATTCCTTCTTTTAACTGTAATATAACAGATATAAAATGTATGCAGAATAGAAATAAAATGCTAGAAATGGCAGAATAACAACAATATAACCAGAACATTCACCACAATAGCACTGAAATGATATGAGAATAATAACATAAATAACACTTTGAATCTGAAAGCAATGTTCATGGGCCTCTTCGAGGGGGAAACCTCCAGTTGAGCATATCTCTATTACATTAATATCCAAGTTAGGGTTCTCATACCCTCGACTCTTATTTATACTAAAAAAGAAGCATCAAGAGGAAGATCCTTCTAGAAGTGGAAGCTTCTATTAGGTCTTCTTACATCCACCTTATTCTATTTTATTGAAATGCCTTATTAATATTGACCTTTATTACATATGAATATATTGTTCTACCTATGTGCGGGTTAGGACCCTAACATGTCCGCCCCCTTAAAAACAACCTTGTCCTCAAGGCTTGAGATGAGGAAATTGTTGCAGAATGGTAGTTGGTTCCTAAGTGGCATCTGCTGGAGTTGTATCTTTCCACTGGACTAGCACTTCCTTGATGGTTCTCCAATGTAGGTGACGCTCACGTTGGTCCAAAACTGCTTCTGGCTGTAGCCAAATGGATCCTTCTTCAACTAACTCTGGAAGGTTGGTTTGAATTTGGCACTTAGCTCCAATCACCTTCTTTAAGCATGAAACATGAAAAATAAGATGTAGCTTCGAATGGCTGGGCAAAGATAATTGATAGGTTACTTGTCCCACACGCTTGAGAACGGTATAAGGACCATAAAATTTGGGCGTTAGCTTCTGACAATGGTTGGCCTTGATTCCCTTATGCAAATTGACGTTCAGAGCGACCTTGATCTGCTTGTTGCTTCATGCAGTTCTGTTCCATGACCAAATTCTCTTTGAGGGTATGGAGAATAGCCTCTCGAGCTATAAGTGTTAGGTCAACCGCCTGGACCTTTGAGGCACCCGGTAAGTATGAGAGAACTAAATGTGGATTTTTTCCATATACCGCTTCAAAAGGAGTCATGCATGTAGTTGTATGGTATGAAGTGTTGTACCACCATTCAGCTAGGGGTAACCATTGAGCCCACCGATTTTTCTTTTTTGAGGAAAAACACCTCAAATATGTTTCCAAACACTTGTTGACAACTTCCGTTTGGCCATCAGTATGGGGATGATAAGTTGTGCTGAGATGAAAGTCGGTGCCTTGTATCTTGAACAGTTCTTGCCAAAAATTGCTTGTGAAAGTTGGGTCGCGATCAAAAGAAATAGAGTGCGACATGCCATGAAGCTTGAAGACCTGATCCATGAAAATTTGAGCCACCATGGATGCTGTAAATGGGTGTTGAAGTGCGCCGAAATGAGCATACTTGGAAAGGCAATCAACAACCACCATGATGACTGATTTATTTCTCTATTTGGGTAAGCCAGTAATAAAATCCATAGAGATATCCTTCCAAATAGCAGGTGGAATCGGGAGCGGTTGTAGTGTGCCCGGAGTTTTGACTGTTTCTCCCTTGTTGCATTGACACACATCACATTCAGCGACAAAATTATGAATGTCATGTTTCATACCCTCCTAGAAAAAGGAACGTTTGACCTTGTCCTAGGTTTTGGTGAACCCGAAGTGCCCTGCTATGGGCGTAGCATGAAGCTCAGAAAGTACCGTGGATTTAAGATTTGATTGTTTACTTAAATAAAAACGACCTTTGTATCAAAGTTCATCATGGAGCCAAGAGTACCCTGGGGCAGCTGGAGCATTGGACTGCAATTGTTGGATAAACTAGAAACTTTTGGGATCTTGTAGCCATTCCTAGTGAACGGCTTGGAGCCAATCTAGTACAATGAATGAAAGAGAAAAAATGGATCCTTCATCTTCATATTTTCGGGAAGTGCATCCGCAACCACATTGTCTTTTCCTTTCTTGTAAATGATCTCATAATCATATCCAAAGAGCTTAGTCACCCATTTTTGTTGCTTTGGGGAGGAAATGCATTGTTCCAGAAAATACTTGAGGCTTTGATGGTCTGTCTTAATTTGGAAACGTTGCCCCAATAGATAAGGGCGCCACAGATCAACAAAATGCATAATAGCCAACATTTCCTTTTCATAGATGGATTTGCCTAGATTTATTTCAGATAGTTGCTTGCTGGTAAAGGCCAAAGGTCGACCCTCTTGCATAAGGACAACACCAATGCCTTTCCCTGAGGCATCACATTCCAACACACGGGTCTTTGTGAAATCAGGAAGGGCGAGGACTAGAGTGGTGCACATGGCCATCTTCAAGGTTTGAAAAGCTTGAGTAGCGGCTGGAGTCCAAGTGAAAGAGTTATTTTTGAGGAGAACAGTGAGAGGTGTTGCAATCTTCCCATAATTCTTAAAAAACTTGCGATAATACCCTGTTAAGCCCATAAATCCATGCAAGCTCTTAAGAGTATTTGGGTGAGGCCAGTCTTTCATAGCTTCAATCTTTTTAGAATCCACCCTGACGCCATCCTTGCCAACCAGATGACCCAAGTATTCTACTTCTGAGGCACCAAAAGCACATTTAGACTGTTTCAGGAAATGTTGGTGCTGAGAGAGTAGATGGAGAACTCGATCCACATGAGCAAGATGGTCTATCCAGGTTTTTCTATAGATGAGGATATCATCAAAGAAAACTAAGACAAAATGATGGAGAAAAGGATGGAAGACATTATTCACGAGACTTTGGAAGGTGGAGGGGGCATTACACAAGACAAAGGGCATGACCAAAAACTCATAGTGGCCCTCATGAGTTCTAAAGGCAGTCTTGGGAATGTCTGCCTCTTTCATACGTATCTAGGGGTAGCCCGAACAAAGATCCAGTTTAGTGAAGAATTGGGCGCCACTCAATTCATCCAAGAGGTCATTAATGACATGAATGGGGAATTTGTCTTTGATGGTAAGCTTGTTGAGGGCACGAAAGTCAGGAAACATTTGCCAAGAACCTTCTTTCTTCAGGACCATGAACACAGGAGAAGAGTAGGGGCTTGTACTAGGGTGGTTAATGCCTGCTTTAAGGAGTTCCTCGACCGTTTTCTCAATTTCATTTTTTTGGGAAAAAGGGTGACGATACAAATGGATATTGGGAGGAAGGCTTCCAGGTACAAGGGGAATGGAATGATCATGAACACCACAGGAAGGAGGGAGTCCTTGGGGGGTGGAAAAGACCAATGGATGTTTATAAAGGATGGCTTGGAGGTCTTGCGGGACCGAGGGTGTCTCTGTTGCTTGTATGGCATGGAGTTGGGCGTGTTGGCAAATGTTTAACAGGTAGCGTATGCTTGTCATTGATGGCAAGTACAACAGTGAAGATGGTAGGATCAAAGTGTGCATTGATGGAAAAACAGGAACAACGCAAGCTCAGGAGGAATTAACCCAGAGTCGAATGCAGTGCGTAGATGTGCACCAGGGATGAGGTTAACTCATGACTAAAGCTCAAGGGAGATAGCGTACTTAGGATCACAGGCAGATCAAAGGTCGAGGCCTTTGACACTTAGAAATTCTTCCAAGTAAGAAGGATGTGTAAGCTTGGAGGAGAAGCGTCGGTGATCGTTGGAACCCATCCCAAATTCCCGATGACCGTAAGATATCAATGTAGACAAGAGGAGCGTGCATATATGGAGGATAGATCTCGGGCGTTAGATCCGAGTGCAAGGTCCGACCACCGTTGGATCGAGGAGAACCTACACTTTCTTTAAAGTGCAAGGAGTAGAGGGCTCACAAATCCTGACATTATGAGGGCCGTCAGATCTGAATAAAGACAAGAAGAGCGCGCTGAAGAGGAGGATAGATCTCAGGCGTCAGATCTGAGTGTAGGGTCTTACCACCGTTCGATCGAGGAAAACCTGCACGATCTTTAAAAGTGAAAGGAGTAGAGGGATCACAAATCCCGAAAGCAGGAGGACCGTCCATCTCAGGGGGTTATGTGGACCGTTGACCTGACTCCCTGTCGGAGTTTCGGGGATCAAGAGTTGGAGATGACAAGTAATATCATCCACAGAAATCCCGATTTCGCGATATGGAAAATCTCGACTGAATCTGAACCGTCAGATCAATATGTGATCTAGACCGTCGATCCGACTCACGTCAACAAACCACGTCAGCTAGGAACACATGGCACAACCAGGTAATGACAAGTGTCAGACTGATTCAACATGCCAAGCACATGTAAGACACGAATTAGGGTGACACGTGGCAGTTATTTAACACATGCGACGTCAACAGACTTACACCATGTCGGAGTTTCGAGGATCGCGTGTTGGACATGTCAAAGATTATTGACATTAGGAATCCTGATATCACGATATGTGAAATCGTGATGTAATCTGAGCCATTAGATTAAGGTTGAATCTGGACCATTGATTCCAGTCCTTGTCGGAGTTTCGGGGATCGAGAGTTGGACATGTCAAATATTATTGACATCAGGAATCCCGATATCGCGATATGTGAAATCGCGATGTAATCTGAGCCATCGGATTAAGGTTGAATATGGACTGTTGATTCCAGTCCTAGTCGGAGTTTCGGGGATCGAGAGTTGGACATGTCAAAGATTATTGACATCAGGAATCCCGATATCGCGATATGTGAAATCGCGATGTAATCTGAACCGTCAAATCAAGTGTTGATCGGAGGGCTACTGATGCACGACACAGTGAAACTACCAGAAACCATTGATGGCATCTGCTAGAGAATTCGAAGAGACCCCTGTGTGATCGCCAGAGGAGAAGAAGAGTCTCCAAGCTTCGTCCAAGTGAAGGAAGACTATTCTTAGAAGGGATTGACAGATGGATGAGCGTGGAATCCTGTAACTAAAACAGAGAAGGTGAGCTCGACTGTCAAAGAGAAGACGAAGAGTCTCAACTGCCAGATAGGCTGAGGAATCTTAGCATAACATCCAGTGATGCTGAATGTGTGGGAAAACGGTCAGAGAAGCTGAAGAGTTACGATGATGATCACATATAGCACTCGAGAGGTGGAGGAGATTGGCGCGGTATGAGCATGTAGAGGAATGGTGAATATTGCATGCACAAGATGCACATAAGCTATATATACACGATACAGAGAAGAGAAGGGTTGTTGTTGCTATTGGAGTTTGTTGTGGCTGTTGTTGGTGAAGGCGATTCATGTGTGAAGAAGGAGGAGAGTGCAACAGCTGAAATAGCACAGAAGAGGAACTGTGCAGTGAATGGACATGGCGCATAGAGTATAAAAAGCGGAAGAACAAACAATGCAAGTGATGTGTGCAGAAAGGCAATGAGGCAGACAGAGCAACGAAATGCAATAGAATAGTGATGAGTCTGGTAAGCCATTGTTGAACATCATATCACTGTAATAAGTTTTAGTAGCAAAGATTTATATTTCAGGGTGGTTGGGAGGAGCTAGGGAGGACTGGTGTCCTCAAAGGTTCAAGTGGGTGCTTGAACACAAGGATTTGGTGCTTCCTTCTAGTTGGTGCTAGAGAAACCAGGGAGTTGGTGCTTCCTTCTAGTTGGTGCTAGAGAAACCAGGGAGTTGGTGCTTCCTTCTAGTGGGTGCTAGAGAAAA
>ML798324.1:117376-146723 GCA_009831015.1 Picea engelmannii | reverse complement strand
ATGCCTCCTAAAATTACTACAATAGCTCAGGGGGAGCATGTCTCTTCTTTGACATTGATGTCAAAGGGGGAGAAAAGAATTTGGGTGCCTTAGTTTCCATCAATGCCAAAGGGGGAGATTGTTGGAAAATGTTTAACAGGTAGAGTATGCTTGTCATTGATGGCAAGAACAACAGTGAAGATGGAAGGATCAGAGTGTGCATCGATGGAAAAACAAGAACAACGTAAGCTCAGGAGGAATTAGCGCAGAGTCGAATGTAGTGCGTATATGTGCACCAGGGATGAGGTTAACTCATGACTAAATCTCAAGGGAGATAGCGTACTTAGGATCACAGGCGGATCAAAGGTCGAGGCCTTTGACAGTTAGAAATTCTTCCAAGTAAGAAGGATGTATAAGCTTGGAGGAGAAGCATCGGTGATCATTGGATCCCATCCCGAATTCCCGATGACCGTTAGATCTCAATGTAGACGAGAGGAGCGCGCATATATGGAGGATAGATCTCGGGCGTTAGATCCGAGCGCAGGGTTCGACCACCGTTGGATCGAGGAGAACCTGCACGTTCTTTAAAGTGCAAGGAGTAGAGGGCTCACAAATCCTGACAACATGAGGGCCGTCAGATCTGAATAAAGACAAGAAGAGCACGCTGAAGAGGAGGATAGATCTCAGGCGTCATATCTGAGCGCATGGTCCGACCACCGTTGGATTGAGGAAAACCTGCACGATCTTTAAAAGTGCAAGGAGTAGAGGGCTCACAAATCCCAAAAGCAAGAGGACCACTCATCTCAGGGGGTTATGTGGACCGTTGAACCGACTCCCTGTCAGAGTTTTGGGGATCGAGAGTTGGAGATGACAAGTAATATCATCCACAGAAATCCTGATTTCACGATATGCAAAATCCCGACTGAATCTGAACCGTCAGATCAAGATGTGATCTAGACCGTCGATCCGACTCACATCAGCAAACCACGTCAGCTAGGAACACGTGGCACAACTAGGTAATGACAAGTGTCAGACTGATTCAACATGCCAAGCACATGTAAGACACGAATCAGGGTGAAACGTGGCAGTTATTTAACACATGTGACGTCAACAGACTTACACCATGTCGGAGTTTCAAGGATCGCGTGTTGGACATGTCAAAGATTATTGACATCAGGAATCCCGATATCACGATATGTGAAATCGTGATGTAATCTGAGCCGCCATATTAAGGTTGAATCTGGACCGTTGATTCCAGTCCTTGTCGGAGTTTCGGGGATCGAGAGTTGGACATGTCAAAGATTATTGACATCAGGAATATGAATATCGCGATATGTGAAATCGCGATGTAATTTGAGACGTCAGATTAAGGTTGAATCTGAACCATTGATTCCAGTCCTAGTCGGAGTTTTGGGGATCGAGAGTTGGACATGTCAAAGATTATTGACATCAGGAATCCCGATATCGCGATATGTGAAATCATGATGTAATCTGAACTATCAGATCAAGTGTTGATCAGAGGGCTACTGATGCACAACACAGTGAAACTACCCGAAACCATTGATGGCATTTGCTAGAGAATTCGAAGAGACCCCTGTGTGATCGCCAGAGGAGAAGAAGAGTCTCCAAGTTTCGTCCAAGTGAAGGAAGACTATTCTTAGAAGGGATTGATAGATGGATGAGCGTGGAAGCCTGTAACTAAAACAGAGAAGGTGAGCTCGACTGTCACAGAGATGACGAAGAGTCTCAACTGCCAGAGAGGCTGAGGAATCTCAGCATAACATCCAGTGATGCTGAATGTGTGGGAAAATGGCCAGAGAAGCTGAAGAGTTACGATGATGATCAAACAAAGCACTCGAGAGGTGGAGGAGATTGGCGCGGTATGAGAATGTAGAGGAATGGTGAATATTGCATGCACAAGATGCACATAAGCTATATATACACGGTCTAGAGAAGAGAAGGGTTGATGTTGCTATTAGAGTTTGATGTGGTTGTTGTTGGTGAAGGCGATTCATGTGTGAAGAAGGAGGAGAGTGTTGTAGCTGAAATAGCATAAAAGAGGAACTGTGCAGTGAATGGACACGGCACACAGAGCATAAAAAGCAGAAGAACATACAGCGCAAGTGATGTGTGTAGAAAGGAAATGAGGCAGACAGAGCAACGAAATGCAGCAGAACAGTGATGAGTCTGGTAAGCCATTGTTGAACATCATATCACTGTAATAAGTTTCAGTAGAAAAGATTTATATTTCAGGGTGGTTGGGAGGATCTAGGGAGGACTGGTGTCCTCAAAGGTTCAAGTGGGTGTTTGAACACAGGGAGTTGGTGCTTCCTTCTAGTTGGTGCTAGAGAAACTAGGGAGTTGGTGCTTCCTTCTAGTTGGTGCTAGAGAAACCAGGGAGTTGGTGCTTCCTTATAGTTGGTGCTAGAGAAACCAGGGAGTTGGTGCTTCCTTCTAGGTAGTGCTAGAGAAAACAAAGAGTTGGTGCTCTCAACAAGTTGTAGCTTGAAAAACTGAGGTTGTAGTCTCATTATGAGTTGGTGCTCATATGTATGATACTATAAAGAATGTAACTATTACTTATCATATAAAGAAAAAGAGGTTTTTACGCTGCATGGGTTTCCTCGAAAAATATCTGTCTCTGTGTTTCTCATATATGTGAATGATGCTGAAAGTGCCATTGCTTATTTCCCTGCATTATTGTGATAATCATTCAGTATCTCTACAAAGAGTTTAAAAGAACCATAATTGTTTAAGCACAGTAACAACTGATTCACCCCCCCTCTCAGTTGTCCAACAGGGCGATAACACCAGAATGACATTTTTTGAGAATCTTTTCCATGCGATGGGAACTAATGATCTCAGGGGAACCGATGGTGATGCCTTGGAAATTATATTGGTAGTCCTCCTGGTCGAATTGTATGGTTATGTCTTTAAAATCCATGAGAATGGGACCCAAAGTCCTTAGCTAGTATGCACCCAACACAATGTCACAAACTCCCATGTCGATAGCAAACATATGGGATTTCAGGTGGTAGTCACCAATTTGGAGACACACATTTTCACAACGCCCTCCATATTTCATGGAGCCACCATTGACAATCATGATTTGGAAATTATTGATGGCATGGATGTAGCAATGAGTTTCTTGGGCAATGCAACAATGAATAATTATGGGTGTTGCCACTATCAACCAGAATGATGACCTTCCGATGCTTGATGTAACCGATTAGCTTGAGGGTTTGGGGAGCGGAGAAGCCAGTGAGAGCATTGAGGGAAATGACCAATTCTACTTCGGGAGGGTCTGAGGGAGGGTTTATGTCAGTGGATTCAGGTGACTTAGACACAAAGGGAGTTTCTACATCCTCTTCCAAAATATCCTCGGAGATGGCCATAAAAGTATTTTGTTATTTACACTTGTGGCCCGGGAAATATTTGTCATCATAGTTATAACAAAGACCTTTGAGTTGGCGTTCAACCATTTCATCCCTGGTCAATTTTTGGATCTTTAGTGGAGCAGAGAGAGTAGTGGGATTTACTGGTTTAGGGCAAGGGATAAAGGAGGGTTTTCAGTTTTGAGAATATAAAACCTGTTGTGCTTCTTTAGCTCTTTTAGTAGCCTCCACCCAACTTTGAGGCCGAGCCATGAGGACATGGGCCCGAATCTCATCCTTGAGGCCGTTGATAAAACACTCTTGGAAAAAAACATCAGACATGCCCTCTGTTCTAAAAGCCAGGCGCTCAAAGGCAACTATAAATTCTTCCACTGTTCCTAATTGCTTCAACTTTGTCAAATGACCCAAATGGTTGGTGTCAGTGTCAAAGCGTTCATAAAGCTCTGCCACAAAGTGTGTTCAAGAAATATACCCTTGACGAGAAGTTTTTCTCCATTGCCACCATTGCCAACGTTCTTGATCCAGATGGAGAACACCATACCAGAGTTTGGCCAAGTCATCTGTAATGTCGTATAAAGAGAAATAATGTTCCATTTGGGTTACCCAACCAGTGGGGTCCGAGCCATCAAATTTGGTCACATCCACCTGCGGAAGGCGTAGGTCATGTTGAAAGTGATGGTTCTGAAAGTTATGGGAATGAGGGGAATGGTCACCATCAGTATGTGGAGGTGAGGAAGAGGAAGGGTTATCTATAGGGATATGCAGTTTGGTGCAGAGTGCCGAAAAGACTGATTCAAGCTAGGTGGTGAGGTCCTGTTTGATTTCCTCCCTTGAGGACTGCATGGTTGTATTGATGGCGGAAACATTGGCATTGAGTTGTTTCACTTATTTTTGGGTCTCGATGAGACCATATTGCAAGGAGTTGAAGCGAGCTTCCAAGTCTTGGCTACAGGTATGGGCCATGAGGATGGCAGAACTGAAAAGGGGCGGACGTGGTCAATTTTTTTTCCAAAAAATGGTATGGATGAATGTGATAAGGGAAAAGAGATGAATCCAATGGAATAGGTCTCAAATAATGGTGAAAAAATTTCCAGACTTAGACTCCGGTCTGAAGAATACTGCAGAGAGGGAATGCCCAAATTCTTAACCATAAAGATATGTGTATTTACTTGGCAACCCGAAAACAGTTGCGCGGAAATAGATCTTGTCTGTTTTAATTTGTTTATGTTTCTGTCCCCAAGGGTTAGGTATTAAAGGGTTCTATAGACAAGGTTTTCCCTGTGCTATAGCTCTCTGATATACATGCGGGGTCCAACAATAGTACTCGACCCAATATCTTAGGGCACTAACTAAGGAGGATAGACTGTACCCTTATCCGTACTACCCGACTACCCAGGTACTAGAGAGTATCTTCCCAAGTGCTGTTCTCGGTGACACTATAGCAGTCAGGCAGTCGATCGGGTTATCTAAAGAGGGCTTTCAAGTAATCTAGGCCGATCTATACACATATGTTGTCTGATGTGCTACCACTCGAGGGGGTACCAACAGGGGTTACAAGGGTGGCCAACAGATGTGCGCTTAAGTACCACTTGTATTTCCTACGTGTATGGATCCCTCAACTGTGGGTTTATGCGCGTAATGACAGATCTCTATGGCTTAAAGATGCCGGAATACATCTCTACCCTAAAAAAAAATTTAACCCACACTTTCTGCCGAGGAAAGTGCTCTGATACCACTTGTAATATACCAGATATAAAATGTATGCATAACAGAAATAAAATGCTAGAAATGGCAGAATAACAACAATATAACTAGAACATTCACCACAATAGCACTGAAATGATATGAGAATAATAACATAAATAGCACTTTGAATCTAAAAGCAATGTTCACGGGCCTCTTCGAGGGGGAAACCTCCAGTTGAGCAGATCTCTATTACAATAATATCCAAGTTAGGGTTCTCATACCCTCGACTCCTATTTATACTAAAAAAGAAGCATCTAGAGGAAGATCCTTCTAGAAGCATAAGATTCTATTAGGTCTTCTTACATCCACCTTATTCTATTTTATTGAAAGGCCTTATTAATATTGAACTTTATTACATCCGAATATATTGTTCTACCTATGTGCGGGTTAGGACCTTAACATTAACAATATTTCTTTAATCACAACAAGGGAACCAACATAAACATGGGCATTATACTTTAGTTTTCTCTAACCTAGCTAATGCAATGTTTTGTTGGCATTGATGAGTTATAGGACCCAGAGATGGCCTCTAAAAGGAAAATGAATAAAAATGAAGCAGTTCTTGATGTTAGCTTAGACAAGGAAGAATCAATAGAACCAAAGGTAGACATAGGCACCCCAGGACCATTCTACAAAGAAAAATTGTGTAGCATGGATGTAGGGACTAGTTATAAATAAGGAGAATTGTATCAAATGTTTAGAAAAGAGACTTATCCAAAATTGATTATTGTGACTAAAGAATTAAATATTAATGTTGATGTATATCAAATGATCAAGAAACCAAGTCTCCACAAAGTAGCAACTAGACCAGTAGTCCTTCCTAGTGTTGGAGTCATATCTTGGTTAATTAGTCATGTTGAAATTGAAAATAGGTTGATTAGGGATATGACATGGAAATCAATTTCCTCTTTCCAACCTTTGACCCTAGACATGTGTTATAAAATCCTTCATCCCCTCATAGACCTTCCAAAAGAGTGGATCTTACAATTTTCTTTCAGTTATTGTGACCTTAAAATTTGGTGGATCGATCAAAAGGCATTCAAAGATAAAATATCACGTATATATCCTACCAAGTATCCAAGGAATCCTTATAGGATCAATGTGGCATTAATAAGTGTACCATATGGTGAAGAGTATGCGACACAATTCAAGGAGTCTTGGGTTCCATTAATCTATCAAGTTGCCTAGACTAGGACAATTTTCAATTGCGCCTCTATATGACCAACATCAATGAACCATGCTATATGTAGATCCAAACAAGCAACCACAAGAATCCCACCAACATTCTACATGTTATCATACTTGTTGGATGTGTCATGTGTTTGTTGAGATCATTTCCCGTTTCCAGATTTTTCCTTCCCTGTTCTGTTTTCCCAACTTATTTTTTCCATTTCTTTTCCCTCTTCTACACCTCCCCATGTTTCCCTCTTTCTTTTTTCCCTTCTTATATCCCTTTCTAGTTACCATAGTTGTTCACATTTCAATAATCAACGGGTTTGTGGGTTGGCGTATTTTCATCTTCATCCACTTTCCCGTGTTATAAGTCCACTGCTACACTATACTTAGCCATTTTTCAACTTCACGGGTTTGCAGGTTCAAACCCTTGTCCTCCAAGTTCCATGATCTCCACTTTGCACCCAAATTTTTGTGATCTACATTGAAACCATCATATTTTTTGCGGGTACTGATCCCCTAAGTATTTTATTTCTTCTGCATGCAAGTCCGTCCGACCTCCTTTCTACACTTAACTTATTTTTGATCATCCATAACCGCGGGTTGGCGGGTTCTCGGGTTGGCAGGTTCATTAAAAGCTCCATGTTCAAATTATCTCTCGTTCGTCCCTGCCATTCTCTTGCTTTTCCCAATATGAATTAAGTGTTTTTTAATGCTAACGACAGATTGTTCAGGCTCTGAAAAGATCGTCATTAATTGCAAAAGGTTTGAGGAATTACTCATTAAATTGCATTAATTTTCCATTTTCTAAGGGATTATATTATCTTCATCTCTCCGAAAAGATTTATTTCAAGTTATTATCCAGCTGAAGAAATAATCTCATCAACCTATGGAAGCATCAACTAGACAACTGTTTTGTGGTGATACTTTAAATATATTTGGTCGTGAAGACCATAACTTTCAGTGGTCCAGAGCATATTCATATTATTTCTCTCTTCCTGCATAGAAATACGTAATTTGCGCGTTTGGAATCACTTGTGCCAGATGTGTTCCTGAGGTTTTTGACTGTAAATAAATTGTTGCATGGTGTGTCGAGAAGTACATGCCAAGCTAGAGAATTATATAACTCCAAGATCACTCTCTGATTTCCCTTTCACCGCAAGTTTTTCGCAATATATTGAATCTCCCAGAGCCGACATTTACCTTCAAAGGAGAAGAATGCATATATTTTTTGAAGAAACATAACAATGGGCTTGAACTCCTTCCTGAATATTTGGATAATCCTGCGTCTATTCTAGAAGACATAACCAGGATCCAGGTTCATTCTTTCAAAAACCCCTATCAAGAAATTGTATGGTTGTTTACCAAGTTATCTGGTTAGGAAAGCATCACTACTATCTCTCGCATGATTTTATATATTTTATATTTTACAGTGAAAGAACAAGCCATCTTTGACTAGGGAAAATTGATCTCTATCGAAATCTTGTCCCAATTATCACACTATAAAAAGGACAACAAATTCATTATGGCTTCCTATCTAATATTTTCTATAGTGTATTGTTGTCAATTTCCAAACTTGACCATAAGTGAGAGGGTGAACCATGAAATAGATCCAGATACCTTTTGGTATCAGGCACTATGGGGACATAAGACCCCTCTGTATTTTTATGAAGTTTATAATGATTTTGTCTCATTCTTCAAAAGGTTGTTGTTGGGTGAAAATACATCAAGGATATCTGACCAGGCTAACAGATTCTTAAAGAAGAAAGGAATGATAGAACAAATGGAGAATCACAGTGTCATAAGGATATTCTTTTCCAAATAAAATCCTTCTTTTCTCCTGTATCATGTATCTGACAAATTATTCATTACAGAGTTTGTTAAATCTCAGGAGATATAGTGAACGTATGCACAGGCTCTCAGCTAGGAAAATAGAGATCGAGAACCACTTAAGTTCTAGAGTTGAGGAATGAACATAAGGGGTGCACAGAAGGATTCTTCCAATTGTTACATTCTAGAGAAAGAGCGCACAGCTCTTAAGTCTTTCAGAGCCAACCAAGATCAGGAAGAATAGCGAGATTGAAGTATCAAAATGGAAATCTCCTTTGTTCCGATGACGAACGAATGAGAAACTATTCAGAAAGAGACAAGTTTCGTTATGACTGTTGGATACATAAAAGGATTGCAGGAGTTAACCCCTTAAGTCCTCCAGACTTCGCGAGTTCGACAAACTATGAGTTTGTCGTAAGGGAAGTAAAAATCCCTGAAGTCCCAAAGTTAATCTGGACCGTGGATCTCTGGATCCATTGGGATCCTTCTCAACTGTATGATTTATGAGATTCAGAGTTCGCGCTTTGGGAGAGTCGTGTGTTGGAGTGGCCAAACCCCGAAGGCGAAGTTACAAAGAACCTAGGAGACACTCACAAAGTTACTGAACACTCTGCAGCTTAGTAAGGAGTGATTGAGTGAAAGTTGATAGGAGGACACATATATCCCTTTGAGGAATAGAAGGGATAGAGACCTTCGAGGTCCAAGCAGTTGAAACTCCTGAAGCCCGGAGAGCCAGAGCATGGAAGTAAATCTCAATTGTCAGATTGAAAGGGACACGTGGTGGAGATTCGTTGTCCTCAGGTGAAAGTAAAGTTTGATATTTGAGGTTCTCGAGTCTCGGAGAGCCGAAGGAGATCTGAACTGTCAGATCCAAAGGGACACGTGATGACAGATCATAGAATTCAGAGAAATCACTTCGAGAGTTTCATATTGAGAGTTGAAACTCCCAAATCCTGAAGCACCAAAGTGCCGAAGGGATTAAGCATCGAAGATCCAAAAAGATTTGGACCGTCATATCTAGAGGATAGGTGGCAGGAATCAGTGGATTCCGGGTAAAGACTCGAAGTAAACGTCAACCATCAGATCGTCCGAAGTAGATTTGAACCATCAGATCTAGAGGATAGGTGGCATGAATCTGTGGATTCCGAGTGAAGACCCAAAGTAAACGTCAATCGTCAGATCGTCCGAAGTAGATCTGAACCATCAGATCTAGAGGATAGGTGGCATGAATCTGTGGATTCTGGGTGAATACCTGAAGTAAACCTCAAGCGTCGGATTACCAAAGTGAACATGAGTCGTCAGATCAATAACTTCGGGAAATCCATTCGAGAGTTTCTCAGTTGAGATTTGAGATTCGTGAAGTCTGAAGTCTCGGAAATATGAAGTGAATCCCATTCATACGATCAGTCGAAGCAGATCCGATCCATCAGATCAACAGAATTAAATCTCAAGCATTGGATCGCCAAGGTGAATTTGAGTCGTCAGATTCTGTCCATTCAGGAGAAGGCAAGGTTTGAGAGTTGAGAATTCTGAAGTAAATCTTAACTGTCCGATCGACTGAAGTGAAGTTGAGTTGTCATATCGTCTGAAGTGAATATCAAGTGTCAGATCACCCAAAGTGGATCTGATCCGTTAGATCCAAGGGAGACGTGGCGAAAATATGAGAAATCAGGATAAATATATGAAGTAATTCATAGACGTCTGATCTAAGGGAGACATGGAGAAAATCTGTGGACTCAGGGTAAAGACCCGAAGTAATCCTCGATTGTCAGATCAAGAGGACACGTGTCAGTGGATTATATCCTTCGAATAAAATCCATTGGTAAAAAGGGTGAAGTTTGAGATTTGATATCTCAGAAGTCCGAAAACCGAAGGAGATCTCGATCGTTGATCAAGAAGAGGGCCACAAGACCATTGATCCAGTTGAAAGGTCAACCACCCAAAGTAAAGGCATGACCGTTGATCCAGTTGAAAGTTCAACCACCCGGAGTAAAGGTAGGGTCATTGATTAGGAGGATAGGTGTCGATAGATCGTCAACTCAAAATATTGAAGTACAAAAGAGAGCAAGGTTTTGAGAGTTGAAACTCTCGAAACCCGAAATCGCGAAGGAGATCGCGTCCGTTGATTTTGCAAGAGGTTAGATCTAATTCATAGGTATGAGAGGGGCATATATGAACCACTAATTTTTGAAGTACCGTCAAGATTGGGAGATCAACGGTCCCGTAGCATTGTGGGGATAGGAGTTGCACAGATGTTAAAAAGTTGAGGGCGGGCCACAATTCAAACCGTGGATTTGAAAAGAGGACACATGGAGGCTCGAGGAGAATTGCGCTGAAAAGCAGTTTGATTCAAACCATCTTTGGTCATGTCCACAATCACGTGGTCCTGTAAGATCATCGCACAAGGTCACATCAAGAGGGGGCTTATCCAGAAAAGGAGCTAACGCCCATTACTCTGAGATTTCACAGGGGAGCGAAAGGGAAGGTCGCGGGTGCCATTAAACTTGCACCAAGAAGCCAAAAGGTTCTGTTTTTAATTACAAAATGATACCATCAAGGTCTCAGAGATTTGTTTGGATTTAGAATCGAAGATCCTTGACCAGGAAGTCGGACTGGTTCCCCGACTTTCCAAATTAGAAACCATGAATGGAGATTTTGTCCTTTAAGAAAAGCGAAAATTTTAATGCCCTGTTGTGGGTGCGTTACATTCAATAACTTAATGAAATACTCAAAATTTGAGGTTGAGAGTTGGTTAGTCAATTATGTGAACAAGAACGAGGATATAGAAGACATATTACATCAAGTTTCAATTTACTATCGAGACATTAAAGATTCATTGTTTGATATAAGAGTGAGACAAGTGGTAATTGTCACTCCCATGAGGGATTATGTTTAAAATTGGTTAAATCAAGCCTTAATCAATATAACTGAAGAAAATCAAGAAGTGGCAGTCAACAGGCCCAAAACCCACAACTCAAAAGAATACAAAAGGAGCATTGGCAAGAAAATAATAGGAGAGAGAATACCATCACAATGAGTAAAAATCGATCACATTCTTCTCAATTATTTTCTCTTCCCATTCAAACCACAAAAGTAAGTGCTACAAATAGGGAATCCTACACCCAATTTCACCTCGATGTAGGTCCCGCACTTCAAGGGTGACTAGGTCACTCTAGGGAGGCGATCTTGGTGACCCTAGGGGGAATGAGATGTAGATGAATGAATATGTAAGTGAAACCCCTAGAATTCAAATCTATGTGGAGTGATATGTGAAAGGAAATGCCTTGTAAATCAATTAAAATTTTCCTCAAAGATATAGCACTTCTATGGATGATTGTACCTTCCCGAGACACAAAGAAAGACTCCTTGCAATGTTATATGTTAGTATGGATCAACAAGTTAAAGCTTATTGTCCCTAATTTGCAGTAGAAGATAAAAAATTGTATCAGCAAATAAAGTATCTAAATCATCATGTAAAAGCATAAGATCAACCAACAATACTATCAATGAATTTGGCAATCAATTAGGGCTTGAATATAACACTTTGAGAATGAATAAAGAAAGTTGTTATAAAAGTGATTTTCTGCAGTAAATTATCAGCCTTATGGATGTAACATTCAATGACATGAAGCAGCAAAATCAACCATATAAAAGTGCCAAGAACTAGCCCAAAACGTGGGCCCTAGTTAGTAAACTAGGTGAGTGAAGTTAGAGAGAATTGTTAGGGCTAGTTTGTGAGATAAGAGGGAGTTTAGCAGCTAGGGTTATGTAGTCCTAATGGATGTAGGTTAATGTTTACAAAAACAATCAAAGTGGTGGGATAAGAGGGATGCCTCAATGAGGCAAGAGAGCTCAAGGCTCAAGGAACACTTCTCCAAAAAGATAAACTTGAAAGTAGCAAAAATCACTCTTCCCAAGGCAACGATTTTATATCTCCAATGCAATAAAAGAATGACTAGTTCCTTTAAATATTGAGTTAATGGAGTCAAGTAAATCAACTAGATATGCTACTTCCTTGGGGGTGTAAACCCTCTTACTCCCCAAGAAAAGTATCTATAGTTAGGGTTTGAAAATGAGGGGTGTAAAAACTCTTACTTCCTCAAACAAACCGTTGCAACATCAATAAACTTCAAACAATAAATGATGAAGACTAGAGTCGTGGTGTAAATGATCTTACTTCCCACTTATCTCCTAGCACAACAATCCTTGACTTGAAACAAATGATAGCATAAAAGTAAAAACCATACCAAATCAAGAAGATGCTAAGATAATCCACCATAAAAGCTAGAAACCATTAATCCAAGGCTAGCAACTCACTTCTCCATCAACCATTCACCAAACATAGCCATAAACAAGTGCACAAGAGATAAATATGCCAAGTGTAGCTAAAATTTCAGATCAAGTCTTCTCACAAGAGGGAGAGTTATGTTATAATGAGATCTTACGATCTCTTATTTATACAAAATGTCACCAAGGTGACTTGTCCACATATTTTGGGGTAAACCACAAGACTAGGGGTCAACAACCCTAGTATTTCCCCCTTTAACAAAGTAATATTAAACAATTCATTTTAAATTTCACTTTTTAACAAATAAAACCCTAATTCATATGGACGTCACCCCTTTAGGGGACGTTTTGACACTTGGAGCAAGTCGTTGATGTTGGAGAAGAAATGATAAGCCTTTAAAGGCCACATGTCAATCGTCTAGAAAATATCCTCATGGTCAAGGCCTCATCCTCCTCAAAACATCCATGTGTCAATGAGTGGTAACACCACCACCAAACCCTAGCCCCCAAATATGACGTCAACCTAAAAAAGAAGACCTTTTTCCCCTCTTGGGAAAATTGTTTGGCATGTGAGGGTTGGGCTAAGTCTTCCATATCATCTTCTAGGTCTCCAATACTTCATCCATGTGATCCGGCATGTGGACCCTTGGCATCCAAACTGTGGGCTTGCAGCCCCATGGAAGCCCAAACTAGGCTTGTTCTTCCAAAATTGTCCACCAACTAGGTCCTGCAAAGACAAATAAGCATGCCCTCCAAGGATATCAAGTCATAACATCATGATAAGCAAATCCAATCAATAAATGAGCCACCTGAGCATGTGCATCAAATATCACTATATCAAAAAATTAACTGCTAAAAGACATTATATGAATTTTCAAGCTTGAATATGGGAGGGTTGACAAAGTGTCCTATTGGGTAGATATTTCCCTAGGTCAAGGAGAGTTTCCAAGAGATCCCTCTCTAAGCCATGTAAAGTGGGTGAAGTGGTTGGGGTCAAGACTTAATGTCCATAGGGCTCATGCCTTACAATAGGTCATAGTGTCTCATTCATGGGTGCCTTTGTATAGGGTGTGTGGTACCTTCGTCCGCAATGCACTTTTTCCAAGCCTATTATTTTCCATTCTTTTATTCTTTCATAATTTTAAGAAAAGGTTGAAGGTCACTACCCTAGCGTGGTGTCAAGATAATAAAAATGTCACCCACAAACACCTAGTGGAAATGAGAAGGTTGTCTCGTGATGAGACCCCATTTCTCTCATCCATGCAATTGAGAGCCATTACCTTGGTTTGGTGACCAGATGATGGCAATTTCATACCACTAGATATTCATGGACATGATAGGTCAGCTCGTGATGAGATCTCATGTCCTTCAAATAACCTTTTAAGCATTCTTTATTATATTGTGGGTCCCCTTTACTCAAATATGAGTGTTTCACTTCTTTCTTGGGTGATCCCTAGGCGAAGCATCTAGAAGGTTCATACAATGCTTTTGTCTTTTACCCAACATCAATCCCTCTAGGCCTTCAACTCCTTCTTCGCATATAATGAGAGACAACCCCTTCTTGTGTAAATACACCCTAAAACCCTAAGAGATAAGGAAATGGGGGGAAATAATGATGGAAAGTGTTAAGTATGGTCGGAAACTTTACGCTGGCTCTTCAAGGGAGTTCCTAGTTTCAAACCCATCCCCAAGGAAGACCACTTACTAGGGAACAATGTCAACCACCCAGGTGAAGTAGGGAAAAATTCATAATGTCCAAGCATATATCATGAAATATAGAGAAATCTAAGATACAACATACTCAAATGGATTAAATATTGAAATTATGCTCACCATAATACTGACTTGTACCTCATGGAGCAAGGCCCATTGCCTTCTGGAAGCCAGTTGATGTGGTGGATTCCATCTGGAAATATGTGACCATCTATGGTGGTGAAAGGGGTCTCCAACTATGAAAAAGGGTATTGTTGGTCATGTAGCCTCTCGGCACTCCATATCTGCAACATGAGGGCCTCGAGACATAATCTCCTTAGTTATCCACAGATAAAATTTGGCTCCTACTTGGGTACATGTGTTCACCATAGAGTGCATGAGAATCACAACATCTCTTGGTAGACCCGTGCCTGCCAAAAACTCAGACAAAGGGATCAGAGCATCTAGGGTGGTGATATGACCCTTCATCCATATATATATATATATATCCAAAATGAAAACTAAACTGGAAAAGAAAAAATTTGACATTTTTCAAAAATTTCTAAGCTAAAAATGAAATCAATATGCAAGTAGAGCACAAATGAAAATGAAATGCATCTAAACTAGTATGAGAAATCAATATGCAAAATGCAGGGGAAAGCAAGATGACTTACCTACTTACCTGGGGCATGGGCCCTGAATAAGTGATGTACCACCTTGGAAATAATGTTTGAGGAGAGATCCATTTACCGATAGTGGCATCATCCTCCCTTCTTTCATGGATAAGTAGAAAGAGTTTGGCCCGAACACTTCCTTTATTTTGTAGGTGCCTAGCCAAAGACTGTCGAACATTTGATGCATCTCTGGCTTTTCTATTCTTTTGTCCCACAGTAAGACTTGATATCCTTCCTTGAAGTCTCTTTGTCTTTCTTTTTGATCAAAATTTCCCTTTACTTTCTCTTGATTCCTTTCCATTTGATTGAAGGCCATTCTTCGAGTCTCATCCAATTCTATGATATGATCGATTCGTCCCTGCAATGCTTCTTTATCTGTACTTAATTGTTGGGCTATTTGTAATGATGTTATTTGGATATTTATAGGAAAGTGAGCCTCTAATCCATACACCAACTCAAAAGGAGTCCTTCTAGTGGAAGTATTGGTAGTTGTGCAATCGGTCCACAAGGCATACTTAATTTTACTGTCCCAACTATTCTTGTTTTCCCCAAAAATATTTTTCACAATGTTCATGATGTTTTTGTTGTTGGATTCTGCCAACCGAATCCCTTGAGGATAATAATTCGAAGAGTGTCATAAAACAATCCCATACTTGAAACAAAACTCATTGAGATCCATTGAGCTAAAGGCTTTGGCGTTGTCTGTGGTTATCTTGGCAGGGACACCAAATCTAGTAATAATATTTTCCTCAAGGAATTCATCACGATTTATTTTGTTGATTTCTTAGTTGGGATAGATTCCACCCATCTGGTGAAATAATTAGTGGTGGTCAAAATCCATCGGTATCCGTTACTAGAATTGTCTTTGAATTCACCAATGAAATCCATTCCCCATTGTTGAAAGGGTGCTTCCAAAATGATTGGATTAAGGGGAAGGGCAGGGAGGTGTTTCTTGTCAGTAAAAAATTGACATGGCAAACAAGCCCTAACATATCGATGTGTGTCGGAGAAGATAGTAGGTCAATAGTATCTTTCTCTCAAAATTGTATGGGCAGTGGTGTGTGCTGCAAAATTGCCTACATAATGTCCTACATGAAGTTTGGTCATCAAATTATCAACTTCTTCTTTATCAACACATCTGAGGATTACCCCATCTGGGTTCCTCCACCCAAGACCATTCTATGTTAGGAAATACTTCATAGCTTTGAGTCTCAGGGATATTCTCTTATGTTCCACCAATTGATCAGGGCATGTGAGGTTTTTCAAGTAATAAATGATGTTTGAATACCATTCATTGTTTTCAATCTCACTTACGACGATGTTGACTTGTTCCTTTTTTCCTACCTCAATGGCCTCTCGGTTGCTTTATGTCATCATATTTTCCAGCCATTGTCCTTTAATTATCTTAGTTGGCTTTATCTCCAAATGATATTCCTATATTTGTGACACCCACTTTCCTCTTGATCCAAGGCAATCTTATTGTGATAAAACATCCTTTACGGTGGGGTAGGGGACAAAGGCCTTGATCTTGTTGTATCCCACATAAATTAGAAAGTTTTTGAGAGACTTTACTAAGGCATAAGATTGTTTTTCTATGATGGTGTAATTTAATTCTAAGTCCCTAATATTTTTTCTCATGAAAACGATCGGTTGTTCGTCCCCTTGATCATTCTTTTGTAACATCACCCCTGCAATGGTATCCTTTGAAGAAAAAAAGAAAATGATGAAGTCCTTGGAAATGTTTGAGCTAATCAAGACTGGTGCAACAATTATTTTCTCCTTAATACATTCAAAAGACATCCTACCTTCACTTTCCCACTCAAAACAAGAGTCCTTTTTTAGTAACTTGTTAAGGGGTTTAACAATTTAAGAGAAGTTTGGGATGAATCTCCTGATAAATTTAATCCATCCAAATAAATATTGCAAGGATTTCGTGTCTTTGGGAACATGGATTTTCTTGATGGCTTCAACCCTGGCAGAATCTATCATGATTCCATCTTTAGAAATGATGTGTCCCAATAACTTATCCTTTTCAACACCAAAAATTGATTTCTTAGGGTTGACATAAATGCCATATTCCCTACATCTATAGAAGATAGTTCTTAAGTGTTGAATGTGTTGTTCCCTCTTTTTAGAGATGGGGATCATATCATCTTGATATATCTCTATGATTTTTCCAATTAGATCTCTGAAAGCATATTCCATGGCTCGTTGAAAAGTATCCCCTGCGTTGGTGAGTCTAAAAGGAATTCATAAATACTTATAGGTTCCCCAAGGGGTGGTAAAAACAGTTTTGAGCTGATCATCCTTCTTTACCAAGACTTGATTATACCTTGAGAATCCATCAAGCATAGACATCATCTCTGCACTAGTTACCCTTTGCAAAATATATTCCATGTTTGGTAAAGGATAATTGTCTTTGAGCGAAGCCTGGTTTAAGTTTCTGAAATATACACATATCCTGATTTCACGAGTCTTCTTCCTTACAATAACTAGATTAGACACCAATAATGAATATCTAATAGGTTCAATTATTCCTGCCTCAACCATCTTTTGTAACTCCTTTTGTACTTATGGGGCAACCTTTGGGTTCATATATCTGTGTTTCTTTCTGAAAGGTTTTGTGCCATCAATGAGGGGAATGGCATGTTGTATAGTGTCTTTCCGGTAGGCCTTTAGATCTTCGTAATACCAAGAGAAGACGTCCTTGAAATCTCTTATAAGTGTAGTCTTCTTTTCCCTCTCATCAATCATTGTTCCTTTACCAAATTTGATTAATTTTGGGGATTCCTCAGTTCCAATGTTGTATTCAACAATCTCGTCAATGTTTTTGTTCGAACGTTTCCCTTTATAAATATCATTTTGGTCAAAGATATTTTATAAAGGAATAATAACTTTGGGTAGGGGCCCTTCGACCACATCGATGATCTCAATATTTTCTCTTTCAGCCAACAAGTTTATTCGAGCTTCATAGAACTCTCCCTCATTTTGTAGAAAGTGAAGAAGTTGATTATCACCTTCAAAAACTTGTCAATGTTCCAAGTTGTCAGGTAACAAAGGTATGAAGTTTACTTCCACCTTGTAGAAAAAAAATTCTTTGGAAATTTGTAAGTTCGAAGCGGAAACAACAAGATTGTCTGCCAAGTGATTTTCTTCCCTAGGGATGGCCTTAATGGAAAAGTTTTCAAACATTTTTATGGCATCCCAAATAGTATCCCTATTATGTTTTAACCTTGCATTTTTTGCAGCAAACTTCTTACTGACTTGTGAAACAATTAGGTCGGAATCCCCCTTCACATGCAGGATCTTAATGTTCATATCGATGTCCAGGTTAATTCCCAGGATAAGGGCTTCGTACTCAACAATGTTTTTTGTGCAGTCAAACTCAAGTCTGTATGAGAAAAGGGTGGTCTCGTTATCTAGTGACCTTAAGACTATCCATGCACCCGAACATGTGCTTGTGCATGCACCGTCAAAATCCAGGCCCTAAGATCCTTATTTTATTTCTTCATCAATAAATGGCGAATTTTCCAAAATAAATGTGTTGTCTATTCCTTCTTCCAAAACTTGATGGTTTATGTTGATATGACCCACACTACTTTCAACTTTGGTCATGTCTTGGAGAGACACTTGCTCGTTACATTTTTTGACTTTAACCCTCGTTTCCACGAGAGGTTCTGCAAGATTTTTTTGAAAGTATTGTGAGAATTTTTCTTCAGCCTGCTCCGTGGCTTGCTTCTTTTCTAGTTCCAAGATCTCATTCGGTGGGAAAGGTGTTTTTTCTAACGTTACCTCTCTCTCTTCTTCTAAAATATTGATCATAAGACAAGCTTCCCTTTCAGTTACTTTCTCTTGCTCCTCTCATAGGTAATTTCTAACATCCGAGGGGAAGTTTGGATAGACAAAGTCATCAATATAATTAATCTAAAGAGCCCCTTTGGGGGTCTGTTATTCTTGTATGAGAGAGGCAACTAAGTTTTCTTCTATTTCACATGCTCTCAACCGAGCCTAAAACAAAGTGGTAGGACGTCTCCCAATCATAGCCCCATTTGGATCGTTCATAGCTGATATATATAGCTTGAGAAGGGTAGCTTTGTGAGGTTTCAACTCCTCAGAAAAACATCTTATGAGGGTGTTAAGCCTATCATTGAAATACCTTATATCTTCCTTTGATTTTCTTCTGCAATTATGGAGTTGATTATACAAGGATTGGTAATCACTCTTTTTTCCAAATATTTTGCTAAAATTTTCTTGAAAGAAGTTCCAATTTGTGATTGTTCCTAGGGAAATGTCATCAAACCAATCATTGGCCCTTCCAACAAAAGTGTAAGAGAAAATTTTCATCAAGATATACTCATGTTGGTCACATGATTCTAGACTACACAGGAAAAGATACAAGTGATCTTCAGGTGCAGTAAGGTCTTCTCCTGAAAAGATGGGCAACCATTCTTTGAATTCCTTTGGTTTGCACACTTCAAGTAACGCTTGGTGAGGTCGGTATGGGTGAAAGAGGAGGTGCGGAAATAGTATGTGAGGATGGAGGGATAGTAGAGGTAGATGATCAATTATGAAGGATGGAGTATTTTTGGGGACTAGACCCTTTGGGTGGTGCCTTACAACCTTTGGAGGGTTTGTTGGGAACAAGCTTCTTTAGTGGCATGGTGGAGTCACCACACAAGATTTTAGATTTTTTTTTATCAAACAGGTGGAAAAGGAACTCTCCTCAATGGATTCGCTAGGCAATATAAGGGAAAGGCTTTGGGATAGCTTACCAAAGTGTCATTTAAAGTACGAAGAAGATTCAAAATCATCCCTGACAGTGGTGACAAAATGTTATAGCACAAGTTGTAGGTTGGGAAAATCCCAACCCAACCACAAAATCAAGTGCTACAACTAGGGAATCCTACACCCAATGTCACCTCGATGTAGGTCACACACTTCAAGGGTGACTAGGTCACTCTAGGGAGGTGATCCCGGTGATCCTAGGGCGAATAAGATGTAGATTAATGGATATGGAAGTGAAACCCCTATAATTCAAATCTAATTGGAGTGAGATGTCAAAGGAGATGTCTTGTAAACCAAGTAAAATTTTCCTCAAAGATATAACACTTCTCTGGATGATTGTACCTGCTCGAGACACAAAGAAAGACACCTTGCAATGATATATGTTAGTATGGATCAAAAAATTAAGATTGTTGTCCCTAATTTGCAGCAGCATATAACATTTTATATCAAAAAATAAAGTATCTAAATCATCATGTAAAATCATAATATCAGCGAACAATACTATCAATGAATTTGGAAATCAATTAGGGCTTGGATATAACACTTTGAAAATGAATAAAACAAGTTGTTATAAAAGTGATTTTCTGCAGTAAATTATCAGCCTTATGGATGTAGCATTCAATGACATGCAACAACAAAATCAACCATAGAAAAGTGCCAAGAACTAGCCCAAAAAGTGTGCCCTAGTTAGTAGATTATGTGAGTGAAGTTAGAGAGAATTTTTAGGGTTAGTTTGTGAGATAAGAGGGAGTTTAGTAGCTAGGGTTATGCATCCCTAATGGTTGTAAGTTAATGTTTACAACAGAAATCAAAGTGGTGGGAGCGGAGGGATACATCAATAAGGCAAGAGAGCTTAAGGCTCAAGGAACACTTCTCCAAAAAGATAAACTTGAAACTATAAAAAAATGCTCTTCCCAAGGCAACAATTTTATATGTCCAATGCAATAAAAAAATGACTATTGCCTTTAAATATTGGGTAAATAGAGTCAAGTAATTTAACTAGAGATGCTACCTCCTTGGGGGTGTAAACCCTCTTACTCCCCAAGGAAAGTATCTCTATTTAGGGTTTGAAAATGAGGGGTGTAAATCCTCTTACTTCCTCAAACAAACCCTTGCAACATCAATAAATTTCAAACAATAAATGATGAAGACGAGTGGGGGTATAAATGCTCTTACTTCCCACTTATCTCCTAGCACAACAATCCTTGACTTGAAACAAATGATAGCATAAGAGCAAAAAAACATACCAAATCAAGAAGATGTTAAGATAATCCACCATAAAAGCTAGAAACCATTGATCCAAGGCTAGTGCCTCACTCCTCCATCAACCATTCACCAAAAATAGCCATAAACAAGTGCACAAGAGACAAATATGCCAAGTGTAGCGAAAATTTCAGATCAAGTCTTCTCACGAGAGGGAGAGTTATGTTATAATGAGATCTTACGATCTCTTATTTATAGAAAATGTCACCAAGGTGACTTGTCCACATATTTAGAGGTAAACCACAAGTCTAGGGGTCAACAACCCTAGTATTTCCCCCTTTAACAAATTAATATTAAAAAATTCATTTAAAATTTCACTTTTTCACAAATAAAACACTAATTCATATGGACGTCACCCCTTTAGGGGACATTTTGACACTTGGAGCAAGTCGTTGATGTTAGAGAAGTAATGATAAGCCTCTAAAGGCCACATGTCAATCATATAGGAAATCTACTCATGGTCAAGGCCTCATCCTCCTCAAAACGTCCATGTGTCAATGAGTGGTAACACCACCACCAAACCCTAGCCCCAAAATATGATGTCAAGCTAAAAAAGAAGACGTTTTTCCCCTCCTGGGAAAATCATTTGGCATGTGAGGGCTGGGATAAGTCTTCCATATCATCTTCTAGGTCTCCAATAGTTTGTCCTTGTTATCTCACATGTGGATCCTTGGCATCCAACCTGTGGGATTGCAGCCCCATGGAAGCCCAAGCTAGGCTTATTCTTCCAAAACTGTCCAACAACTAGCTCCTGCAAAGACAATAAGCACGCCCTCCAAGAATCTCAAGTCATAACATCATGAGAAGTGAATCCAATCAATAAATGAGCCACCTAATCATGTGCATCAAAGATCCCTATATCAAAAAATTAACTGCTCAAATACATTATATGACTTCTCAAGCTTGAATATGGGAGGGTTGACGATGTGTATTATTGGGTAGATCTTTCCCTAGGTCAAGGAGAGTTTCCAAGAGATCCCTCTCTAAGCAATGTAAAGTGGGTGAAGTGGTTGGGGTCAAGACTCAATGCGCATAGGGCTCATGGCATACAAGAGGACATAGTGTCTCATTCATGGGTGCCTTTGTAGAGGGTGTGTGGTACCTTGGTCTGCAATGCACTTTTCCAAGCCTGTTATTTGCCAGTCTTGTATTCTTTCATAATTTTAAGGAAAGGTTGAAGGTCACTGCCCTGTTGTGGTGTCTAGATAATGACAATGTCACCCACAAACACCTAGTGAAAATGAGAAGGTAGGCTCGTGACGAGACCCCATTTCTCTCAACCATGCAACCAAGAGCCATTACCTTGGTTTAGTGACTAGATGATGGCAATTTCCTACCACTATATATTCATGGATGTGATAGGTCGGCTTGTGATGATACCTCCTATCCTTCAACTAACCTTTTAAGCATTCTTTATTATATTGTGGGTCCCCTTTACTTAAAGATAAGTGTTTCACTTCTTTCTTGGGTGATGCCTTGGTGAAGCATCTAGAAGGTTCATACAAAAATTTTGTATTTTACCCAACATCAATCCCTCTTGGCCTTCATCTCCTTCTTCCCATAGAATGAGAGACAACCCCTTCTTGGGTCAATACACCCTAAAATCCCAAGAGATAAGGAAATGGGGGGAAATAATGATGGAAAGTGGTAAGTATGGTCGGGAACAGTACGATGGCTCTTCACATGAGTTCCTAGTAGCAAACCCATCCCAAAGGAAGACCACTTACTAGGGCACAATGTCAACCACCAAGGTGAATTAGGGAAAAAGACATAATGTCCAAGCATATATCATGAAATCTAGAGCAATCTAAGATACAATATACTCAAATGGCTTAAATGTTGAAATGATGCTCACCATAATATTGACTTTTAGCTCATGGAGAAAGGCCCACTGCCTTCCAAACGCTGTTTGATGTGGTGGATTCCATATGGAAATCTGTGACCATCTGTGGTGGTGAGAGGAGTATCCAACTGTGCAAAAGGGTATTGCTAGTCATGTAATCTCTTGGCACTCCATATATGAAACACAAGGGCCTCGAGACATAATCTCCTTAGTTATCCACAAAATGGGGATACCATGCATTACACAGGTGGAGGGGATCGTCTGCCTTTGAAGAAGACACATGTTTAACCCCCTCATTTCTTTAGACTCCACTTCTGACTTATATTGTTATTGAAGTTGATGAATCTAACTCACTCGACAACATTAATTTTTCTTTTTCTTTTTCAATTAAAATAGATTATAGACTTGACTAGATCCAACTTGACTCACTCCACTATTTCCTTCATGTAATTGATAAAAATCCCCATATAATTTTCAATAATGATATATTTCATATATATCTTACAACATGACTTAAAAAAACACTCATGTAACTCTTTTCGAACTCATTATATTGACATTTTTCTTCGACTAAATCCAATAACAAGTTAGTCGATCGTGTCCATTCATTTGTCCTCCAACATAAAGAGAATTTTATAATGGGCGTGGTCCACCAGTGTACAATGGTATAGGTCCCGACTTAGTGCATGTCATGGTCTCAACAACCCTAAATTGCATCCATCAACATGTATTTATATTTTTACGTCATTGACTAGTCATAAGGATATATAGATAGTATTCTCCAATCGGTCACGAGGTTCTATGCTAGGGCTCAGGTCAATGCAATAGGGGGTAGATGATTTTTTATTTTTAGTTGATTTGCTTATCCATGAACCGTATAGTCAATCACTATCACATGCATTGAGCAAGCTACAAGTCGATGGTCCAGGTCGATGTATTGTCGGTGTATGCTCCAGGTCGAATTCTACGAGGTTGGATTTATTGTATTCCAATGGGATGTGGTTACAGGCTCCTTGTTTAGCGACAATCTCCTTGGAGAGGACCGAGAAAATATAATGATTCCCACTACATGACAATGCTTAGATCTCAACAAAGGTGACACATATATTAAAATAATATTTTCTCTTGAAAACATAACTTCTTTTTGTGCTCATTCACCTTCAACTATATGCAACCACTTTACATGAGGAATATCACTTCTCCTGGTAGAATACAATCATTTTGTAATATGTATAGAATCCCAGCCAAGTCGACGAGCTACATCGATGGCAAGATGCCATGAAATGGAAGAATGAAGCTTTGCAATGTTGTTACATGCCTCCAAAGATTTTACCAAGGTATTGAAGTCTCTTGCATTTCAAAAACAACTACCAATCGTGCAAACACGAAATCTACTTTAAAAATGCATAAGGCTATCTCATAAATCTTTAGGTTGGTCGAGTCAACTTTCAATTAATGCACTGGTCGAGTCGACGTAATTTTTCGCGTCATTAGTTTCTAGTTGGTATTTTCTATTGAGAAAATCCCCTTAATATGGGTCTAGTCACAAGGAAGATCCTTGACACCCGAAAAGATAGAAAATGTTATATTCTACCCCAAACCACATACAATCTTATGATAATTAAGGGAGGAGAAATAAGATAGAAATGTGTACCTTAAGTTTTGACGGCTGATGTTGATCCCTTTCGATTGTTGTTCGTTCCAAGACTGCAGGCCTCCTCCCAATGCTGACCTAGAACAATGCTACAGAACAATCTAAGACAACATATGCTTAATTATCAAGATTATCTAAAGAGTGAGTTATTCATGAAAAGATCCATAAACACAAACACATAAACATAAGATCTGGGACAAGAACTTTCCTCTTTTATTAATAACAAAATTGGAGGTTACAACCTTAACTTTGTTGGTGCCACTCCATGAACCTCGCCTGGGTTCCTCTACTTTGTCTCCAAGTGCACTATTCCCAATACTATCCTCACCACCAACAAGCCAATATAAGGGAAAGGGATGGATGGTATAAGAAGGATGGATAGAAAGGAATGCTAAAGATGAAACTCGAAGCAAAATGCAGAAGGCTTGGAATACAAGGGAGAAAATTTGCTAGAATTCTCTTGCCTCTAGTTTGATATATCTAAATGACCTCCCTAAGACCCTTTTTATATGAGAAAATGGTTGTTAATTCATTGTCAGAAAGGCTACAGAAAATAAAATGGTTGCAAAACCTAAGATAACCCCTAAACTCCGCTAGAAAACACGAATTTCATATTTTTTTGCAACTTTTTAAAGTACACACGTGCTTTCAGTAATGCAGCAAGCTTATGTACGTAAGCTTTTAGGCATGAAACTAGCATATGTATGCGGCAATAGAGCATGTATACCATACCAACTTTTTTTTAGAAGAACTCTTACAAAAAGGGTTTACAAATGTATGTATGACTAGCACAGCCACGAAATTCGTGGCTGATGAACGCCGAAAAGTTTCAACAAATTAAACATAATGCACAATTGCGTGCTCAGATTTCAAATCAAACGAAATTCGAATGAAAAGAAACGCTTGGGTTTCCCGTTGGCGAAGAAATCGTCGGATTTGAAATGCTAGAGTTGAATTTCAATGCGATTTCATGATTCCGAGTCCGAGCTGTGCAGGCGATCCGCCTGAAATACTAAGAGCCACGGTGACTCGAACCGCTGTGTTCATCACTGCTGTCCATCACTTTATTGGGTTAATGGTAACCCTACCTCAAATTGGTGGCTGATGAGTTTAGGCTGGCCCAGAAAATGAAACGTTGTTATAAAAAACCACTTTGTAATAAAATTTTAATTTTTGTTAATAACTTAGACTTGGCAATCAGTCAACCATCATAGTAAATTTTAAATATGATCAAGTAAAAGTAAAAAAATAAACATGTAAACGGATGTCTTTATAACAATGAGGAAGTTAGTGGTTGAAATCACAACCATTGATTTATTGGGACGACTAAGAATATTCCATCAATATTTAATCCTGTCCATACAAAACTGATTAAGCACTAAAAACCTATTAAATGTGCCCATTGTCAATAGGTATACGCCTTTTCGGCGTAAAGATGTATGAATGAGTAGGCCAACATCATAAATGCATAATAGTGACATTTTGAATTATAACAATATTTGTCAATAAATTTGTGCGATATTGGGCGGAGTCTTTTTACCATAGCTTGGACCTCCAAATGCAGGGACATTTCTCGGACTAGAATGGGGATAATTGTTATGAATGTACGTTCCGCGTAGCTAGCCGCCATTCGATCTACCACCTTGGGAATTCTGATCAAGGGTGCTAAAACTGAGTTTCTTCATCAACCGAAGCACATCATACTCGCAACATTATTTATTTTAACATGCGAAAATTCTTTATCTGTTTTGTTTATGTATTTATTTTAAAATGCTTCAAATTTTTAATCTTTAGCATTATTCTCAGCTAGGTCTTTACAACAATATAGTCTTCAAGTCTTGAACAGTTCTTGCAAGCTTGCAATCAATGTAGTGGAATCAATTCTTTGCAAGTTTCTTGCAGCCAACTAGCATCCACCAGCATCAATGTTCGTCAACAATTTTTCTCGAGCGTATTTTAGCAATCATTAAGCACCAAGCGGCATCGACGAGCATCAATTAAAAACCCTCCACGCAACATTGGCAACTTCATATTCTTTTGTTTATTTCTTATCTCATGATTTGTTGTGCATGCTTGTCTTCATGCGAGTAGCGTACATGAGAGAGCAACATTCCTGAACAGATTTTCCCGAGCATCTTCGATTTCACGCAGCATTCACGAGCATCTGCTATCAATTTGAAATTCTTCGTCCTCTTCTTAAATCTCCACCTTTTCAGTGAGAAACGATCCATGTCTTCTTATCTCTTCATATCTTTCAGGTTCGGACCAACCCCATCCTTTGCAACGACTCCAGATGTTGGAAGGCTAACTTCAAATCAGCATTCAGGTAAGAGACTACATCGTGCCATGCACACATGATACCATCAAGACAAATATATTGGGAAGAACATTCTACCATATTATTTATACAATTATATGGATGGTTAGAGTGGTTTCACCTGCTCCAACTAATTACCCACTCATTTATTCATAATACACATATATTTATCCACTTTACCTTATATTACCTTCATAGGTATGATGACATTTATGAGGCCCCTTCAACATGAGTCTATTTGGGGGAGTTGATTATCCCCTACAACAATTAGGTAGGTGGGCATAGGTTTCATAATACATGGGTATAGTAGCATAATCCAAATCCATCTCTAAGGTACCACCCAACATTGCAGAAAAATTTCTAGACAAGTGCATCCCCCAAACAATATAGGACATCTATGACCACAATGTCCATAAAAAAAAACTATCTCAAGATATTGATAAGGCGAACCTTCAACTTTTCCATTACACCATATGTGGGAATATCCTTAGATTCAATTCCACATACATTTCTAAAAGGTATTATGACTTCCAAACCTAATTGTCTCATTACTTTGAAGGCCGTAACATTTTCACCTACCCCTGAATCAAGCATACAATTGTTCAAACACTTATTGCTCATTTGTAAGGAAATGTAGAAAGGTGGGTGCTCATCATAGTGTGGTTTGAAATGATTAGCTTACAACATCATACGAGGGTCTTCATGTTCCCCTTGTACTCTAATGAATTTATCAACTTTTCTTCTCATCAAAGGGATCTTAATGATTTATGTTAAAGGTACATGTACGCTTATCTTTTCCAAGACGCCATTTATGTCAATATTTGAGTCTATGTCATTAGTCTTCGACAAAGTGGAACTAGGAGGAACATTGTCTATAGGCGGTGGAGGCAGCCTTGGTCAAGGGAATCTAGGGTCACCGAGAGGAGCTTGGGACACATTTCTTTGTCTAGTGTATACATGTAATTATCTCTTCCTAAGCTTCTCCCTTGATTCCTCATCCATTTTGTTTATGATCTCCATCCTAACCCTCCTGGTTGATTCTCTTTTTCCCTCAAGTTGTTCTGGTCTGATATTGAGGCACTCTTGGGAAGATATGGAAAATATAGAGCTTATGGTATCAAATACATTCATGTGACCGGGTTCCCCATTACTCCTTGGGCACTCATGTTCCCAATGTGAATCCCCACAAGGTAGACACCAAGGAGTCTCTTCTTGACTTATAACATTTGAAGCATATAGATTATTGGGAACCCTTTGTTCATTTGGGGCCCTTGGTTTCCATGCTTGGTTTGATATCTGAGGTTGGCCCCTAAAAGGAGGCTTGATGGCTTGTTTGTGTTCCCTCTCCACATTAGTGATCTTGTTCATCATTAGGGTTTGAATTTTGGTGAGGTCATTTATTTCTTCTTCAATCCTTTGTGCCCATGGAGCATTAACATATTGAGAGGGATTAACATTATGTAATGTTCTTGGTTTCATGTCATCCTTGGCTCCTTGGGCATAGAAAGGTTATACCTTACATGATGAAATCTTAACCTTGATTTTTGTATCCACTTCTTGGGCCTCTTCAAGGGTCTTTGGAGTCTTGTCCCTGAGCATGAACCCAAAATGTCCTGGGAAGGTCTTAATGTAGAGAAAAACAAGATGATATTTTTTGGGGTGAAGGTTGTTAGGTATTTGTTGGAGCAACTTTTCAAACTTGACATCAAACCCTTTGACAATTTCATTCTCTATATTTTTTATTTTAGTAATTTGCAACAACAACAAGTTAGGGTCTTCCTTAGCACCCCATCTTTCAAAGAAGTCTCTTCAAATTGGCCCCAAGTCTTGATACTTTTTCTAGGGAGACTATTGTACCAACTCCTAGTGTCATCAGTGAAAGTGGATGAGAATAGTTTCATCACCACATCTTCAACATCATCACTCACAAGATTGAGTTGGAAAAAGGACTAGAAGTTATCCAAATTCTCTTCCACAATAGTCACATCATTACCGGAAAACTTGGGAAACCACTTTTCAAACTTTGGAGGCATCTGTTGAGGGTATCCTCAGATAGCATGCATGTCTGAAGGCTTAAATATATTGGATACCTATTTATTTTGATCCATCAGAGATAAATGAAGGTTTCAACCAAACAAGGATTTAATTATAGGTGAGTTGTGAGGAACCCTTCTCTTGTAGGTCTTAGGTGGGTTAGTGTACCTCCTTGAGCTTTGTGGAGTCTCCATATGGTCCCTCTAGGATCATTAAAGGGAAGGTGAGGGAACTACCCTTAGTGGATTCACCAGGCAAACTTTTAAGATAAGGGCTTCATGATGAGTTTACCAAAGATATGTTGAGAGTATAATGACTCAATCCTCCCCAACAACGATGCCAAAACGTTATCATAGGATTTGTAATTGTGAACATCCCTCCGCAAGATCTCCAAACCTTGTGTAACTATGGAAGAATATACCATTGTCACCTAAGTAGATACTTCCCTCATTTTAGTGATGGAGGAGGTCCACCACAAGGGAGGCTTTCCTCTTGATCTCAAGGGATCGAATAGCAAGTTTAGTATTGAACCATATCGGCCCCTATCTTAATCGATCACCTATTAGTTGGTATAGTTCTAGGAAGGAAGGGAGGTTGTAAGATACTTTGTTGTACCTTCACAGAAAAAGAACACTTTGCAATATATATATATATATATATATATATATATATATA
>ML798324.1:100754-117327 GCA_009831015.1 Picea engelmannii | reverse complement strand
AGCTAAAGTATGCAATAATGACCTCTTAAGACACTAGACAAGTCAAATTTGCAACAATAACATTCATATAACAACAGTAAATGATTTGTAACAACATCAATAATTAGTGCTAAAAAATTTAGCAATTTGACATGAAAAGTAAGCATTCATCAAGCACAAAATTATCCAATTGCTAGAAGAAATTTCTGAACATTTTAAGTCACCTTTAGATGAATGTATGCAGCAATTTAATGTATTTTTAGATGGTTGTAGCAAACTTTTATAAAAACAGAAAATAATATTGTGAGTTTGCTAGGGTTAGAGTTAACATAGTTAGTAGAACACTTGAGAGAGTAGGAATAGTGAATTTAATAACTACTTTCACCACAAGATTTCTTCTAGATTAGTTCCTTTACCATTCCAGGGCTATGGAGTCCCAAATGCATCCAAGCTTGAAGGTTGATCTAATTGAAACCAAGAGGTACAGTCTAAACCCCAAGGTGCAACACATTTTCCAGGCCTTAAGATTTAGAATTTGAGGTGAAGGATGTCTAGGGTGGAAGCACTTTTGGGCCCTCTATATCGTTTCTCCCTTCTTGTAACTTCACTTAGGTCAAAGATCAATTGTCTAGGGTTAAAATCCTAAAGTGATATCACTTTAGGGCTTTAGGATTCTAACCATAGCAAGGATGATTTACCAACTTGAACAAATAAAAATTTCTAAGGTGAATAATCATTTATGTTCCCCTCTTAGGGTTTCAACAAAACAAGACTTCTTGCAACAAAATAGAAATTTCACCATTTATATCAACAAAATACCATAAAATTGAAAAACAATTACCTACTTTATCTAAGAAACCAAAATCCAAAAACCCTAAATCCATAAATATATATCCAAAATCATCAAAAGCATCCACAAGAGACCATTTGCAAGCATAGCGCATGAGAGAGAAATACCAAGAAGGATGAAATAATGAATAAGTAGAAGTGTTAGCCCACAAGTGGGGAGGAATGATGATGAATAAATGAAAGCTAGCACTAGCCTTTTTGTATGAGGCTATCCTAGCATGTTTGTCCACATAATGTCAACATTAAAATAGAAGTAGGGTCGACCCCTCATTTATCCCTTTAAAATGCTAAATTGAAAAATATACATCAATAATAGCCACATGTGTGAAACGTCAAGCCCTTTTGGGTAAGGAGGAGGCCTCCAAATTCCACGTGTCACCAATCTAGAGTGAGGTTGGAGAAGATGATGTCTCTCCTCCCTCAAATCCTTGAAAACCATCATCAATACCCCAAGTGTCCACCAAACCCTAGAAGATGAAATCATCATCAAAATAGGGCCAACATTGATCCGGATTTATAAATGGAACGAAATGAAATACAAAGTTATAACAAAAACACATAGATGCAATGAAACTTGACTTTTATTAATAAATAAATTGTGTTGAAGTGTAAACAAATGCAAAATGGAACAAACTCGCTCAAATGGTGGTAGTTGATCTCTGAGAAGAGATATGACAGCTACGCACATTTGCCAGGGCACATTACAATGAGGTTGAAAGGCCTTTTTATCATAAAGAAGCAATGAGGAAACCTTAAACATCCAAAAACCTAACCCTATGAGATTAAACACCAAAAGGCTTGTGGGCCCCAATGGGGTTAGTTGGTACACCAACTTCCCAGGGTCATAACGTTTGCATACGATCTTCGTTTTACGTCCTCAATAGCTCGTTGGAAAGGTCTATTCAAGAAATACACATTCTAGGCATCCCAGATGATGAATTTTGCAATTCTATTGACATTGTTGTTCCCAAAAAAAGTTATTTAGGGCCTCAAAATGACCCCAGAAGTTGAGGACCCCAAAAAGTGTAGAAAAACTGCCAAAATAAAAAAATTGTGGTTTGAGCTAGTGGAATAGGTGGGTGGTCGTTGATATCCACCTGGATCAAACGTCTAGGATCCAAGTGTTGTGTCCAGTATGGAGGGAGCCACATCTTGTATATGCAAGGTATCTAGTTTTCTATTGTTGCAACGTCCCTAGTCCAGTGGATAAATAGGCTATGGGGTACTCTACCCATCATGTGGGCTTCTTTCCCAGCTATGTGCCACCATGAGTGAATATGCTCAAACCAAGCCCATCTATCCATCATCCAAGGTTACAAGGATGTGAGAGATGATATCTAAGGGTGGTGAGTCATTGGATGGCCCACTGCTCTCCATCACATGTGCCAAGGTCCTGTAATAAAGGCACAAAATCTTGGTTACAATCCCAGGATGTCCCTCAAAGAACCATGTCAAGGCCATCAAGGACAAAGAAAAGTATAAGAAAAGTTTATCCAAGGTTCACAAGAAAAATTAGTCATTAAAGCATGCAAACTAAGTTTTAACTTAATATATAAACCATGTAAACAATTCACCTCAGTATCCCCTTCAAGCATCATACCATCCTAGGACCTCATGTGAGTTGGAAAGTTTAAGTATGGGAGGCCCTTCATCAAATCCTATTAAGTGTTCCATCCTAGACAGGAAATAAAATACCCGAGTAGATAGATAGGTCTCGAGGGAAGCAAGAAAGAAAAAGACCCTTCAAGATTAAGTGTGATAATGATATGGTTTTAGGGCTTACTTCATGGCTTATGCTGTCATTGAATCAATTTATATTAACATATTTGTAGAGGGAGCGCTTTCTTGACTAAGATACTCTTTCCTCGGTACTTTTTGCATTCAAAACCCCTTATTTTTCATTTTGATACCCAATTATCATTTGCAATTCCCCTTTATAAGGTTTCATGCTTGGTTCCTTCAATGTTTTACTAGGATATTGTCCTTTATAATTTGGTGCATCCATTCGTATCCAGATAGAGGTGATTACCCTTAGAGGGGGTAGAGATCAAACTGTCCTGAGGATTTTATGGTGGCCTTTGTCAATTAGCAATACCATGCATGTATAGATAAACTGCATCAACCTCTGGGCCTTCAACACCTTCTTCTCATGAGGGAATGGACCATGACCCATTACCGAAGTTTGGTACACTATGAGAGGCTCCAGGATTGAAAGTGTTAAGTATGGTGGGGAACATAATGTTACTCTTGTGAGTGCCCCCAATAGTACTCATTTTTCCTGGGTTGTGACAACATGGTACTAGGGCATAGAAGTTGACCACCAAGGTGAAACAAGGCAACTGACACACAATTTCCCAAGCCAGTGATCTATTTTCCAACTTCAACCAAAGATCCCCATCCACATGCCCAAAAAATTAAGCACAACACTTTGCATGGAAGAATGACTAACATACCTTATGGAGACATTGGCTTACAGTCTCCCATACATTGGTTTACTTGGATGTGATGAGCCTTGGTTCACCTATAGATGTAAAGGTGAATGAAGGGGGGTGATGGGTTGCCATATGTGGACATGTTGAGCATCATCATGGTCGGGGTCATGTTATCCATTGCAATCCATGAGACATGATCACCTCTAGTTACCCCTAGGAATGGAGGGGTAACAGAGAAAAACAACCTCAAGTGATGCATTGAAGGAATTTTTTTTTATAGAAAACATAATGTGTCAACAAGAAATTTGGAAATGGGTATTGAAGGGTTGACAACTTTCCAAGTCCAAATGGTACCCCAAGGAGAACATTGAGAAAATGGTTTCTCGTCTCCTACAAAACTAAATATTTTTTATACCAAAATCCTCCCAAAATAGGGAGGGATGATCTAAAATGGATCTACATAAATACCATATGAATTTATTTATGCTTTAGAATAGGATATTATGATCCAAATATGTCATTGATTGTCTTGATTTTGCTAGATTTCAATACATTGAATTTTGACACAATTTTGAGGCCCTAAATAGTGATTTACAACCTTGTGATAGCTTAAGGTTACCATATGATTTAATCATCCTTAAAAAAAATTGTTTTTGTCATTGAGAAATTTTCAAGATATCATGCACCTAAAGCAAATTTCATATGAGAAAGTTCATCCCTCAACAAGGTAATAGTTCAAATATTATGCATGTCCAAGTGATGACCATGTCAACTCACCATAATTTGAATATGAAGAGTTATTAATGTGTATGAATCCAATAGATACTTATAGAAACATCTTGGGGGTTCCAAGATGGTTTCCAAACCCTAAACCTAGCCCTAACCCTAATTATAGCTATAAAAAACCTAGCAAGAGGAGGGAAGAGGATTCACGTTTTCATTAGTTGTTTGTTGTTCCTTAATATCAACAGGAATGTGGGGGAGATGCTAACAAAGTAGAGAGATTAAATCCTATCTGTTGTTTTGAATGAAGAACATAGTTACCAACTTTATGTGAACCCTTGAGAGTTCTTATCTTTTTAGAGGTCATATTTTGTAGTTGATTTTAGCCTTGTTACCGCCTAAACTAGCACCCTAGTGGAAAGTCCCACTGCATATGCTACCTTGAGGAAACTATATGGGAATTGCACCACTATCATCTCAATACAATATCCCCTTCACTTTAGGCCAACTCCAAATGCCAAAGGGGCTATTCCTATCTACCAATGATATATCTATGAGTAAATCTCTTTAGTGAATTAATGCCATGCAAGATTATGATTTACTTCAATGAATCCACAATATATATATATATATATATATATAATACAAAGTGTAAGGATTTCAACAATTGATTAAATGCTTTAAGATAATAGTCTAAGATCAATAGCCTCGGATGGGGTGTCACTGCGAGAATAACACCCAATGGATAGGTTAGAGCACACCTGACACAGTCTATCCACATGCCTTTCCACCTTCCCAACCTCTCCAGCTACTTAATGAGGGGAATTAACTCACGACAGATTATTCATCGAGCCAAGTACCCACACCACCTCCTTCACACAGGAAAATTTATGGCGATGGGATGGAACTCCAGTAGGTCTTGTCAAGCGAGATGGCTCCTCCGACTATTTCTCTTGGCGGTGGGTTATACCATCCATTTACATATTTTGGCTTCTACTCTTCTGAGCTTCAGATCTGATTCGCAGTCCCCTCTCCTTTTCGTCCCTCCTGATTCCTTGCATTGTGCTTTCCCCTCCTCTCCTCTTCATCCTTCTGATGCCGAAGCAAAGAGGCAAATTGAAGCAAGGGCCAGAATTATATAATACTTATGGGTGTGTTCGTCGTATAAACCTTACCTACAACCCTCCCCTTCTCACTCTTCCACCTTGGACCTTCCTCCTCTGTCCTCCCCCTATGATTGCAGGGTCGAATGGTATGAAAATCAGGGTAATTCGCTTGGTTTTGCACTCAAACTCAATGAGGACGAGCATTCAAATCAGTTGTTGCCTTCCCACTCGATCACCCCCATGATTGCTCCACCTAGTCATTCCACCTCCTCCCATAAATATCCTACCTCTCCACCCTCACCTTCACCTCCTCCTCCACATTTATGTGCACTCTTTGATGAGCACCTGGGGATTAAGAGAACAATTGAAATTATTCATGACCTCATCTTTGAGGTTCAGTGCAACTTGGAGGTTTTTTTGTTCAGATCTGATTTGTGGGAACGATGAGAGGAGACCTTGAGGATATGTTATACGCTGTCCTTCACAATACTCCATCTCCTGAGATAATGGCCCCATCTTTGGAGCCAACAAGAAGAGATGGAGGACAGTCACCCCAATCAGTCCCGGGCTCAATGTGACAACTAGTTTCTCAGGTTCATAGTCAAGTTTTTTCCAATGGAGTTTTGTTTATCCTCTTTTGATTCATCCCTATGTAGCTTAACTTTCTACATGCATAGCTCTAGGCATAGACATTTGGATATATACTGTGATAGGAACTTAGTTTTTACACATGGTTATGGATTGACAGATGGATGCATTGGTTTCCCACCTGGGTGATGCAGCCACATCACTACTTGTTTAAGTCGACAATTGTATATTTTTTTACTGTGCAAGGTCCTTTAATAAAAATATCTTACTTACAAAAATAACATCTAAGATCAATAGCATAAACCACAATTTATCCACTTAAGAGAAAGAGATAGGAGATAGTGGATGTGTGTGCAAAATTTGATTTAAATATTAACAAGAAAAACAACCTCATATTTTCATTAAGATGATTATCCTTCCAATAAATGACACTTAGAAGATGATACTTGAAACTAAACCACTTTAAACTACTGCAATGCACTAGGAACGAAATCGGCTAGTATAAATCGATAATGAATTGTGTGCTTTAGGTGCCAATCAATTATATGTTGAATTGGGGATTAGCTTAGGGTTGTCCCACTCCTCTAAATATGTTTTAACGCATAATTTCATATTTAGAGTGAAGAATAAACCATCCAAGATAAATATTTCCCACTTCTATGAAGACGTCTTAGACGTTTTAGCTAGGGAATGAAGTATGCAAAAAAATAGCAACCCAACAATGTTAGAATCATGCTCACAATAGATATATCAATGTAACGTACCCATTACCAAATGAAATGACATACTCTAATACCATTTAAAAAATGAATGCATGCAGCGTGACAAAAAAGACTCATGCAACTATCATTCATCTCTAGAATCATAAATGCATACTATTTCTCAAACATAACAGCATTTAAACACACATAACAAAAAAATAAACACAGTAATCAAGAACAACATTAACACAACAAATAAGAATAGTGACTAGAACACTAATCTTTATAAACATTTAAAAAATTGGTCACAAATGACAAACATTCCACCCAACCATAGAATTTTTTTCCCCAACTTTCTCAGCAGTAGGTTACCCCCAAGATGGAGCTATGATTCCACAAGAATAACATCTCCTATGCCTACCTACTATCCACTCTAACATTCTAATACCCATTAAATTCACAGGGATGACTCCTACAACAATTCCAACCACCCATCTCTCTTCCCCATTAGTCTGGCCAACCCAAGGGATAAGATTTCATTCTCTTCATTTCATCCCCTCCTAGGATCCAGAACAAACTGTCCAGGAATCTCTCAGCTAAGGGCTCTAGGAAAACTATCTATAACAAAAGTGATCACAACAATATTTACACATGTTATTGGGTAATTTTGCAATAGAAAATTCATAACAAACATGACAACCTAATTCTCAACATAATTCCCATCTCCCTCATGGTTTTGTTTTTACACGTATGGTTTCCCCTTCTTTTAAACACCAAAAATTATGTTTTTTCTCTCTCCCCTCTTCTCCAAATATCACGGAAAGGATAGGGTTAAGAAGGATACTCGGCAAAGAACTAAAAACAATATAAGATGAGTGATTGAGACCAATGAGCATGGATTTTCCTAACATATTGCATTAATCACAGGTAATCCAACCAGTAATCCAACCAGTTATTAGACAAGCATGGTAAAAGGACAAGTAGGTAGAAGAATAAAGAGAACAGTCATGAGAAATACCAGCTTTGTTGTCATCTTAAACTTGCATAATCGATTAAGAAGAATCTTCATAAGCAGAAATTCTTTCACAAAATGATAGCATGATATCTAAAAGAACTTTACTAAAATGCAGTAAGCGCACTAAAGGATTAATGTACAAGAAATCTATAGTGCATAGGTTCTATTCAAAGAAGAAGAAAATCAAATTACAATAGAAGATACAAACTAACAATAAGGTTTTCATATAGCTATGATGTTGAAACATAGAAAGGAAACGTTTCCCAGATGATTACAAATTAAAACATACTCAGGACCTAGACCTAAAAATTCCTCTCTCCGGCTTCCTCCTCGTTCTTCCCTCCACCCTGATTACATTTCAAATCCTAGAATAAATATAACCTTCAATCCCTTCTGCTACATATTTTTAAGGATAAAATAAAAACATCTTTGAATTTTCCTGTAGCTAATTTTGGAATGTTGGAGTCAAGCAATGACCTTCAAATCTGGAGTTGGTTTAACTTCTAATCCCTTGCTTCCAGATGTGTTGAATTTGATCCCTTCATTGTTAATTATATGCCTAGAAATACAGAAATAATCCTCTGACCAGGATTCCCTGCTGCCAGGTACACGGGATCGATTACTCATCTTTAGCCTTCGAATCTGGAAATGATAAGATCCTTTCACAAATTTCAAGTGCTCTGCCACGAATCTGAAGTGATATCACATTTCATACCCTAAAATTTGGATTAAACTTTTACTGAAGATTTATTATTGCCAAGTTTCATGTTCTCTAACTGAATACAATCTTTCGATGCCTGCTAGAAATAATACAAATCTATTTATTCTCTTTCAGCAAGTCTCGATCTCTTTCTTACTTCCATATGCTCTGCTACTTTGTATGCACTCGGTTTTCACAAACCATGCAAGCCCTGACCATCTCCCTCAATAAAAAATATATCTACAGTAAAACTAGTTGTTTGAAGCACTGGACTTTGATCAATAAAGTCTATGTAGTGAAGAGCTCCATTTTTAAATTGAGTTCCACCTCCAGGGAAAATAATATATTCTTCAGACACTCTCACCCAATTTTGACATTATTTATACTCCACAAGCTTGATATGTGAGACATTTCTTTTCTTTGCTCTCTGGCCAATGCACGGGCAATCTGTAGCCTTTTGGAAAAGAAACAAAACATGTTGGAGAATATTGAGGGCAATGTCTCTCTGTGAAGTTTTTGGATAACCTCCAAATTACCAAAAAAAGAAATGTAATCGGGACTAACTGTTGAATTGCAAATTTTCCAATTATGTGAGCAGCCACTGACTTCATTGGACTAGTCTTTGTTATCATGCCAGAAATTTTTTCTTGACTCCAACACATTTTGTAAGAAGACAAATAGAAGTGAATGATAGGCTTCCTCATAGATCTTTCCTGAGGAAAGAGCATAATCCACTAATTTTACTCCTTGGGCAAATATTCTCCCAACAAACTGGAACGTGGAATTTCCTTCATACGCAAGATCAATATCTCTTCAAATACAAATAAAGTTTTGTAATTTTCTAATATTTGTGTTCCATGTGGCTTTTGACACTTGGCACTTATGATAAGCTTTCTCTGGGAATCTGCTGCTCGAACAGGACACTTGGAGAGGCACTAGGAAGAGTTTGTATGGCGGCTCCTTCACAACCAATTTGGTAAGTAAATGCACCATGACATATGGGCGTTTTCCTGGCAGTTGTGCATTTGATATCGAGACAGTTGTTATAGAAGTTGGACTCATTTCAAAACTTAGTAACTGAGCATTTCCTGTTGTTGCATGAGCCTTGAACCTTGGGTAGTCTTTAATTGTCGACGGTGCTCTTAAGTCACTTGTGGATCCCGCTGCGAAACTGCCTCTGTCCCATTATTTTTTCCAGTGGCCACTCTAGTGATCAGCAAGGTCTACAGTGATTTACCCATATTGGTTCATCTGCAAGAGGAATTCGAAGACCTGAAGCTCGTATCTCTCGGTATCATATTTGCAATGCATAGCAGCAGAAGCCATAAACGTATAACTTCTTGTTGTTTTGTGCCGAGTGAATAATCTCACATGCAAGAAATAAAATACCTTGAATATATTTTATATGGTCAATTTCCCATAGCTTCTTTTCATGCATAGTGCACAAATAAAGACCCGTGTGGGCTACCTCTTCGTGGTGCCTTGTGCGTTAGTGTTTTGGACATTCACGTTGCCTTGTGTTGAGTGATTGGTGTGACTTGGCATATGATAGAGGCTTGACTTCATGGGTACTTGGTAGCTAAGACAAAAACATTGAGATGAAGCCCAATATTTTATTTTTTCCAAATAAATCTTAAAAAGAAAATTTTTCCAAATCATTTTAAAATAATAATTTCCTAAAACTTAGTTTGGTAAGGCATAAAGGAGGTGGGCCTTATAAGTTAAACTTGTGAAAGAATATGCAAAATCATAAATAATGATTCTCCAAATGATTTTAAAATAATAATTTCCTAAAACTTAGTTTGGTAAGGCATATAGGAGGTGGGCCTTATAAGTTAAACTTGTGAAAGAATATGCAATGGGTACTCACTAAAGCATTCACTCAAGCATCATTTTGGAAGTACATGAAAATTAACAAAATAATAACAAAATAATGCATAGGATAGTATGCCCACAAAATTGGTGTTGGTAGGAATGGTGTTTTTCGGTGCTACAAGAATGATGCCGTTCTTGTAACAAGGAGTAATTTTTAACATTGCAAATTTGAGTACTAACACTAGCTCCTTCTGGGGATGGAATCCTCCCTGTGAGGATCCAAGAACACACAGACCAGTGTGCCTTGGTTCACCACTACAACCTGTCCTTGTAACTGATCACTTGAAAACAATCTTTGGCATACTGAAACTGCTCATATCCAATGAAAGAAACTAAAAACCAAACCACACATTGTGCCAAAACAACTCTGCAAAGCCCAAAGAATTGGATACCCAACCATCAATTTGAAAATAAAAATTTGGATTTGCACCAGTGTTTTTTCATTGGGCTATGGAGTCAATTATCCATGTTAATCTACATCAAGTTGAAAACAAATTGCTTGGATGCGAGCTTATTCAACCATCCTACTCTACTAGCAGAAACCAAACCAATCAGGTGAAAACAAATTTCCAAAAGAACCATTCAAGTAGTAAATTGATTGGTTGAATCTTTTGCATGTGCTTAAGCAAAAATAAATCTTGAAAAGAAATCAGTGGCTCACCAGACAATCAAGCCTTATAATCCCAGTGAAAAAATGATAGAAGATTTAAACTTGAAAAACCCTCCAGATATGCATCCATGGGATCATAAAAATCATGAAACATTACTTTTGAATCAATAATAAACTCATAATCTTCCAGCTCCAAATGAACATACTGCTTTTGTGAAGAATTCGATCCAATAGTCAAGCTACACTCTACTTGTTCTGTTGAAATTAGTGCATGAATATCATTTGTTTTATGATAGTGAAAAACTTCTTGGATAGACTGATTTCCTTCATCTGTTTCTCCAACATCAGATTCATACTCATCAAAAACGGGCTCATTGTTGCATAGGTCAATGAATGCTGATGTGAAATTCTTCTCTTCTCCATTTTTTGTTGTTGTTATATAAATAATCTCAACACTGCCTCTTTCACCACCTTCCAAAATCTTAGATTCAAAGTTGTCAAAGAGAGGTTGACTATTGCTCAAGTCAATGGAGGGTAATATGAAATTTTTCTCTTCTCCATTTTCGTATTCATCGTATACAGGTTGACTATAAAAAAATTCTGAATTTGAAATTCACAAAATTTTGTTTCATGATGCTCTTCAAAGAAAGAACACAAATGAACAACTTGGTATTTTGGAACAAAAATTTCATTATGACAACAACTTCTAGAACCATCCAATAAATTTGTTGCCATACTATCAATGACATTATCATCAACAACATCTTGAAAAAATTCTCCTTGAAAAGAAGAATGAGGGAAAGTTTCATGAATGATCAAATCTTCTTCATCATCATAGGCTCGAGACTTTTGATTGATTTTAAATGACAATGATAAAAAAAATTGTTCACCAGCAATATAATCTTCAAGAATTTCTTCACTAAAATATTGTTCTTCACAAACATTTCCAGCAACAAATTATTCATGAAGAGACCCATTCAAAAGGCTATCAAAACTATTAGGAGCATAATAAGAACATTCCAAAATATCTTCACTGATCTCATCACAAAAGCCATCCGGGAAACTTTTGCTAAGAGATTTAAATTGCTCACAACAATCATTCAAGAGGCACTCGACAGGATAAATCCTCTTAGAATATGAATGAAAAGCAACATGGAAATCCTTTAATGATGAAATATTGGAAACATGAAGAGATCGATACCATTCTCTTGCATCACCTTCCAACGAATACATCAACATCTTCATTAATACGTCTCCATGATAAATATTCACTTGGTCCATGTATTGATGAAAATCAAGTAAGTGTTGAGCAGGGTGATCATGATCATCTCCTATGAACCTTGGAAGGCGGTTTATCCACTCATACACAATAGGCACATCATTTGGGAATCCAAGAACAGTAGAGAAATCAAATGGAGCGAATCTACGAGCCAAAATTGTTTGCATGGACTTTGACATCCTGGATTAGTGGAGTCACCAACAGATCCTTCCTTCATGGAGTCTCCAGGTGAATGATGCAGTCAATTTGTCGCCAATTCTTGTTCACCATCAATAACTAGTCTTAGTCGTTGTCGTATAGCCCAGGGAAGATAATCCTCATTACTCCATCCCCAGAAACGGCTCCAAAAGATGTTAGTCTCTAAAGTTGCTCTTGACTGCAAAAGGGCAAGCTAGGGCATCATTAAGTTATTGCAATGGTTTTTCTGGATAAATATTGTGTATTGAGTTTTGTGAATGGAAAGGATAGGGTTAAGAAGGATACTCGGAAGAGGACTGAAAACAATATAAGATCGGTGATTGAGACCAATGAGCATGGAGTTTCCTAACATTTTTCATTAATCACAGGTAATCCAACCAGTTATTAGATCAACATGGTAAAAGGACAGGTAGGTAGAAGAATAAAGAGAACAATCATGGAAAATACCAGCTTCCTTGTCAGCGTAAACTTGCATAATCCATTAAGAAGAATCTTCATAAGCAAAAATTCTTTCTGAAAATGAAAGCATGATATCTGAAATAAATTTACTAAAAAAGAGTAAGCACACTAAAGGATTAATGTACATCAAATCTATAGTGCATTGGTTCTATTCAAATAAGAAGAAAAGCAAATTACAATAGAAGATACAGACTAACAATAAGTTTTCATATAGCTATGATGTTGAAACATAGAAAGGAAAATTTTCCCATGGGCTTACAAATTAAATCATACTCAAGATCTAGCCCTCAAAATTCTTCTCTCCAACTTCCTCCCCATTCTACCCCCCACCCTAATTACATTTCAAATCCTATAATAAATAGAACCTTCAATCCCTTCTTCTACATATTTTTAAGGATAAAATAAAAACATCTTTGAATTTTGTTGTAGCTAATTTTGGAATGTTGGAGTTGAGAAATTCCCTTCAAATCTGGATTTGGTTTGACTTATAATCCCTTTCTACCAGATGTGTTGAATTTGATCCCTTCATTGTTGATTATATGCCTAGAAATATGGGGTTAATACTTTGACCAGGATTCCCTATTGCCAGGTACACGGGATATATTACTCATCTTTAGTCGTCGAATCTGGAAATGATAAGATCCTTTCACAAATTCCAGGTTCTCTGCCACGAATCTGAAGTGATAGCACATTTCATACCCTAAAATCTGGATTAAACATTGACTGAAAATTTATTATTTCCAAGTTTCATGTTCTCTAACTGAATACAACCTTTCGATGCCTACTAGAAACAATACAAATCTCTTTATTCTCTTTCAGCAAGTCTTGAGCTCTTTCTTAATGCCATATACTCTGCTACTTTTTATGCACTCGATTTTCACAAACCATGCAAGCCATGACCATCTCCCTCAATATAAAATATATCTATAGTGAAACTAGTTGTTTTGAAGCGCTGGACTTTGATCAATAAAATCTATGTAGTGAAGAGCTCCATTTTTAAATTGATTTCCACCTCCAAGGAAAATAATATATTCTTCAAACACTCTCACCCAATTTTGACATTCTTTATACTCTGCAAGCTTGGTATGTGAGACATTATTGTAACACATCTTATCTTTGCTCTCTGGCCAATGCACGGGCACTCTGTAGCCTTCTGGAAAAGAAACAAAACATGTTGGAGAATATTGAGGGAAATTTCTCTCTGTTTATCACTTGGAAGTTTTTGGATAACCTCCAAATTACCAAGACAATAAATGTAATCGGGACTAACTGTTGAATTGCAAATCTTCCAATTATGTGAGCAACCACAAACTTCATTGGACTAGTCCCTGTTATCATGCGAGAAATGTTTTCTTGACTCGAACACGTTCTGTAAGAATAAAAATAGAAGTGAATGGTATGCTTCCTCATAGATATTTCCTAAGGCAAGAGAATAATCCACTAATTTTACTCCTTGCACAAATATTCTCCCAACAAAATGGAACGTGGAATTTCCTTCATACGTTGGCTTAATGTAATGCCCTCGACCATCAACCCCATTGGTCGGGAAAACACTACTGTGCAGAACAACACTTCATTCTCATACTTAATTAATAGCATGCATTTAAGTCATATTAAACACATTTAACTCAGAGTAAGCACAAGATTACTGCTAACATAAATAATCCCTGTCATTAACAATAATTCATATGCACAACAAAACACATGATACATATAAGCATCACAGGCATGCAAAACATAATATTAAGCCTAAGCTGATACTTATCTTTGAAACCGTGGTAATTCCACCAACCATGTGCAGGCCTTCCACGAACCTCCCAGCCTTAGACCACACTACTCATCATGATCAGTAGTGGGTCACCCCCGAGCTGGGACTAAGCTCCACCCAAGGCAAGGGATCCTAGTCTAGGATGAGGTTACAGGGAAAATTGCACAGAATAACCGAAAGGATTCTTCCCAGGATGCCTTCTTACACCCACTACTCACGGACTCTCATTCCCCACATGCCTGTTCCGCCCAGGAGTATACACTTTCACAAGCACAGTCCATCGACGCTTCACCTCCCTCTCTGGGTCTCAGCAACAGGCCGAATCATGAAGTCTTAGAGCTCCATAGTTGGTGTTGGACTCTCTCTGGAAGAATACCACTTCCCAGCAGACTCCTTCACCTGGAAATAACTTCTCACAGGCCTGACAGACTTCCTCTTCAACTAAGGGCCTTAAAACCCGGTTCTTCAGCCCCTTCCGACTCAATTCTCGCACGGTGAGGATAACCACAACACAACCCCACTCAGGAAAATAGAAAACAACAACCTACAGATACCTCAGGTACGGATTCAGCTCTGCAATGGCGGATAAACTAGGTTTTGGAACTCACAAGTCAACTTTCCCCTCCTGACCAGTTCTTTCAACGGTGCATAGGTATTTCAAGGGCAGACACAGACCAATAACGGAATCAGACGGATGATGTTTTGGTCTTTAGGAAGACGTCTCGTTTTTCTAGTTCTCAGAGCTGCGTGAGGGTATCTGAAATCAGACGCAAAGGATGATGGAATGAGGAGTGACCCCCTCCACGGCTGACTTCTGCAGTTTTTTAACTGCATGTGCCTAGGTCAACACATGTCACCCATGATCCAGGTGGATCATCTCAAAATTCGATAGAGTTAAAGTATTCAAAATGAAAAATAAAGCTTACAAAGTGGAAGAGCTCGTCAACAGCTTTCAGGTGACATTCATTTCAGGAAAAACGACCTCCAGATGACAAAGATATCAGCAGTTGAAGTTTCGTCAAAGATGGTTAAAATGGTGAAAAATGGTTGGAAATGGTTTTAAAAAAAATGTAATTTGGGGCTATGGGAATTGAACCCAAGACCTTGTGAAAAGGCCACCATGACCCCATGGTTGGGTAAAAAGGGGTGGTCAAGGGCATAGCCCTCAACCTTTCCAACACCGAGGCCCCACTTGATATTTAAATGCTATATATCCAAAGTCCATATAACATAACCATATAATATAACCATATAATAAACCATATGTTATATCAAAACCACATGTGATACGCGCCAACTATATCATATAATAAACCATATGTTATATCAAAACCACATGTGATACATGCCAACTATATCATATACCAAACCATAAAAACCATACCATATTACATGTGGTGGGAGGAGAAGCCCACGGGTTTGACCCCGAGACTTCTGCCCCCCTAACCACCACATCTACCAATGCGCCACTGCCATGAGACGTGGCAAGAGGTGGCCGAATAACCTTAAAAGTTGTCGGATTTAGTGGGATTTGGGTGGACGCGTGGCCTATGGCCCATGCCCCTTTTGTTTTTTTTTTCCATTATTTAAATGAGCCATGGGCACAGATCCTGAGGTGGGAGTTTGATGCAGGCAAAGACTAACACGCAGCCCAAGGTGGTTTTTCCCAGTGATCGAGGTGGTTTTTCATGTGGATCGAGGTGGTTTTGCACGTAGCCCGAGGTGAATTTGCAGGCAGACCGAGGTGGTTCTGGATTTACACGCATCCCGAGGTCGTACGAACTGTACAGATCAGAAGAAGATTTTGGGAATTGTGCCAAGAAGGGCATTCTAAGTCCAGTTCTAAAATATATCGAGTTTATACTCAAAAGTCTCATTTTTTTGCAAGGATCCCAGATCCAGCTTCAGTTTTTGCATTCAGGCATCCAGATAAAAAGGTGCTCACAGAATCTTTCAGATACACAGAAAGGTATCCATGTTCATACTTAAAAGTCTCAAAACTTCATCTTGCAGCTGTTGTTGAAGTCTGTTACTGTATATGACAGACAGAAATCAGAAGTCACTTTGTAAGCATTTGAATACTTAATCTATCGGCCTTCCCATTTGGAAAGTGGCCTGGAGACGTAGCCAGGGGTTCTGGTGAACTCCGTTACCAATTCTTGTTCATAGATGGTTTGCTTACATGTTTATGTGCTCATGTGCTTGATGGATGTTCTTTAATTTTGCATTACAAAGATGGTTAACAGTTAAAAATTCACATGCGAATAATGGTTAAAAGATCTTGAATTTTA
>ML798324.1:31785-80385 GCA_009831015.1 Picea engelmannii | reverse complement strand
TGGAAAAGGCGAGAAGGATCCTGTTGGAGGGAGTACGAGACCACATTGTCTCAAGCCTCCATGGGAAATTCACACCATATGAAATGTGGAAGAATTTGATGGATCTATTCCAAAACAGCAACGACCATAGGAAATTGGTGCTCAAAGATAAACTCGGGAAGATCAAGATGGAGAAGGGCGACTCCATTCCAAAATATCTCACGAAGTTTGTCCAATGTCAGGATGAGCTGGGGAGTGTGGGAATAATAGTTGTTGATGATGATTTGGTGAGCTTGTATCTCCTAGGACTTCCCAAGAGTTGGCACAGTTATCAAGACTCTGTCAATGGAAGGGAAAAATTGTGAGATTGGGAAAGACTATGGTCAGATTTGGTGCAGGAGGAGTTCAAGTGGAACACCAGAGATGGATCTTCATCAAAGAATGATGATGAAGAGGATTTTGCTTTGGCTGCCAAGGCAAGGAAAGGGAAGGGGAAGAAATTCCATTCAAAATCCAAGTCTAAATACAAGAAGATAGATTTGTCCAAAGTGAAGTGTTTTCACGGTCATGAACATGGGCATCTCACTACTAATTGTCCACAGAAGAAGAAGAACAAGAAGGTTGTTGGAGCTACAGCTGGTGAGGCCCTTTCCTCGCAATTTGAACTTGACTTCTCCTTGATCACATGCATGACATCAAGTGCATTGGGATCGGTGTGGTATTTGGATAGTGGTGCTTCCTTCCACATGAAAGGAGATAAGGAGCTTTTCAGTGACTTGGAGGAGAAAGATCTCAAAATGCATATAGAGATGGGCAACGATGGATGATATAGTGCGACTGGAATTGGTACCATTACCTTTGAGAGGGATTCAAGTAAACCATTTCAATTGAAAGATGTTATGCATGTTCCAGGTCTAAAGAAAAACTTGATCTCAGTTGCAATGTTGGAGGATAGAGGCTATGATGTTGTTTTCAGTGATGGAAAAGCCTTCCTGCAACATAAAACAACGGGTCAAGTCAAGAAGATATGGATTCAAGTCAAGAATCTATACAAGTTGGTGGTATATGGTTGTGCTTCCATGATGGGAAAGGAAGAAAAAGTTGTGAGCCGGGATGAGGGAGAATTATGGAACATGTGATTGGGCCATCTTCATCATGGAGCCTTGAAAATCATGGAGCAAATATCTACTGGACTTCCAACGGGAACACTTGCTCAATTAGATCAGTTTAAGGGTTGCACCATGGGGAAGTATGTAAATTCCACCTTTCATGAAAATGAGAATCGTGCTTCGGTGATCCTGGAGAGAATTCACACAGACGTGTGTGGACCATTCTCGGTTGCTTCAACAACACAACATAAGTATTATGTTATTTTTTTTGATGAATTTTCTTGTAAATGTTGGATCTTCTTCATGTAGAAGAAGGATCAAACATTCTCAAAGCTCTATGAGTTTAAAGCATTGGTGGAGAAAGAGTCGAGGAAGCAAGTGAAGTCTATGATGAGCGATAATGGTGGAGAATACATCTCTAATGAATTCAAAGACTTATGCAGCAAAGAAGGAATTCAAAGAGAACTCATAGCGCATCATAACCCATAGCAAAATGGGGTCGCGGAGAAGAAGAACAGAATGATCGTGGGTGCAAAACGAGTGATTTTGCATGATCATGGACTACCAATGCATTTGTGGGAAGAACCATGAAACACTATGGTTTATGTGCAAAACCGTTGTCCTCATAGAGTACTTGGCATGAGTACACCTGAAGAAGATTTCACTGGTAATAAACCTGATGTTTCTCATTTTAAGATTTTTGGCTCATCTGTTTATGTGCATGTGACCAAGAACGTCAGGAAGAAGTTGGAGCTGACTGTTGAAGTTGGGATATTTGTGGGGTACACAAAAACACCCCATAATTATCGTGTATTTTCCTAACAGTAATATGATTGTTATGCAACGGGATATAAAATTTGATGAGGGGAAAGTGATGCAGTTGTCGCTTGAGAGGGAGCTAGACTTGCATGCAAAGGAGGAATTGTTGGTTCCGAAAGATGAGTCTCAAGATGTGGATCAACCACATGAGGAGGTTCATGGAGTGGAGGAATCCACTCATGTAGAGCCATCCATCAGAAATAGCAGAAAGAACACCACGGAAGTTGATAGATTGAGACTAGATGTTGCACAGAATGTAGGAGTCCCTACTTCACAACGCAGATAGAGACAATCTCTTGATCGATTTACTACATACATGGATCTCATGAGAAAATGTATTGTGACTGAACCATATTCCTTTTAGGAAGCAGTGCAGGATCCCATTTGGGTTGATGCAATGCTGGAGGAGTATGACTCCATTGTCAAAAATAATGCATGGGAAATTATCCCAAGACCGGTTGACAAATCAGTGGTAGGTTCGATATGGATCTACAAGGGTAGTATTTTAATCATTGTTCTTTATGTTGATGATTTAATACTGACTGGTGATGAGCAGTTGATGCACTCATGCAAGGAGGACCTTGCAAAGGAGTTCGAGATGAAGGATATGGGCCTCCTTCATTATTTCCTTGGATTGGAAATATGGCAGCGAGATGGTGAACTTTTTGTGTCTCAAGGAAAGTATGCAAGGGAGATACTAGGTAAGTTTCACATGGAGGGATGCAAACCCATGGATACTCCTCTTAAAGGAAACTGGAGGAAAGAGGATGCTACTTCTGGAGAGGTAGTGGATGCTACTGTCTATCGACAGTTAATGGGTTTGCTAATGTATCTAGTGAAAACGAGACCATACATTTGCTATGTGGTTAACCACCTGATTCAAGCGATGGTTAAGCCTACCAAGATATTTTGGAAGGTGGGTAAGCATGTCCTGAGATACCTGAGGGGCACATGTGAGTATGGCTTATGGTACAGATAGATGGATGACGTGAAGTTGCATGGCTTCACGGATGCAGATTGGGGGGGGCAGCCCAACGGACACAAAGAGCATATCAGGGGGGATCTTTAGTATCGGATCTACAGTTGTTTCTTGGTACAGAAGGAAACAAAGATCTGTGGCACTCAGTTAAGCGGAAGTGGAATACATGGAAGTGATTCAAGCTGCATGTGAGGCTATCTAGATGAGAAAGATCTTGGTTGGTTTGTTTGGTTCTCATTTAGATCCGAAAGTGATTCATTGTGATCATCAGAGTTGCATTAAACTCTCAATTAATCCTATGTTTCATGATAGATCTAAGCATATAGATATATGGTATCATCATATCAGATATTGTGTGTAGCAGAAGATCACGTTGCTTCTGTACATTCCTATGGAAGATCAAGATGCAGACATTCTAACGAAGGTGCTCATCAGGAGAAAATTTGAATACCATAGAGACATGATCGAGGTGAAGGATAATCCCTCTCTTGATGAGAGGGATTGTTGAGATTCAACAAGAAGATCCTAGTGAAAATTATGCACCTACACTAGGATGGATCCTCAGGCTATTTTTAGGTGGAAGTCTATTTTTAGATGATGAGAAAATTCTATTTATAGATGATGTCTATTTATAGATGGTGAGCGAATACTATTTATATATGTATGTCGACTATTGTTATCCATTAATAATAGTTGGACAATAAATATTAATCTATTCTCAATGAGCACTTGGAAATAGTTAACTGAAGTGGAAAATCAGTTAGCTATAGGAAATTGAGTTCAAAGGTTGACTGGTGGGACAGGCAAGTTGAATTAGTTGTAACTGAGTGATTCGAAGTTGTAACAGAGTTGGATGTGTAGTTATGTGTGATTGATCTTTCTTCTTGATATTGCAATTGGTGATCGTTTTTTTAATTCCAGAAGAATATTAGTAGAAGTGATTATGTATTTAACAGTGGCATATAATTGTTAGATCGAGAGAATCCAGGAAATACATAATTTGTATTAAAATTTATACAACGTGCTCATCCAAATACCAATGTCCTACCTTGGATATCATTTTCTTGGTTGTCGTCGATAGCCTTGGCCATTCCTTCTTAAAAATAATAAAATAAATTTGGGCGATGAATTCATCACAGATGAGGGAGAAATATTTCTTATACATGTTTTCCCATAGCATGTTGAAGTAGACGTGGACTGGGATCTCTTCAACATGCCAGCTCAGATTCACGTCGGCGAAGACATTCCTAGCGCACATGACATCGAGCAGGTAGGAAGCCATGTAAAAAGTTGGTGCTTCCCCTTCCTTCGCCATTTGAGCCTGCAGCACACAGATGCTTAGTTGCTTGGAGATTATTTCTCCCCAGTTGAAGGTTCACCTAGCGATCAAAACTGTGTATGCCAAAGGCATCCGTGCCTCCAAAAACTTGGAGCAATCTTTCTCTCTGTATAACCGACATATGAGATCCATCAAATAGACGTATGGCTCCCTCAAGTTAACCATCCCATACTAGCCAGTGCTCCGGCTGGTAAACTTTTTGTCCTCCCTCCACCATGAGGCCATCACCCGGCTAGTGTCATGGTGTTCATAGAACTTCACCACGAAGTCTATGTTTAAAATCTCCTCTGGGTCTCTGAGTTTGTAATACTTATGAACTTCTACCGAGAGGAAAACTCTGACACACTTGTCATTGCCATCATTGATTAAACATTTATCTGTGTATGTGTGGTCGATGAGCCATTTCAGGACCTCTATGCAGAGTAAAATCGGGGTTCTTTTTGCCACCATGTGTAGATACGACCATCATATGTTCAGGAACACCTGGTCATAAAGTGCCCTTACGTCCGGATCATTATGTGGGACATATTATGGGTATTCTTCTCAACTTCTCATGTTAAAGAGATCCCCCCATTATGGGAGTGCCATCTTAGACCTGGTGCTTGCCTCTGTATCGCAAAAGGTTAGAGGTTGGATGAAAATCTTCTTCGTTGTTGTCTTGACGACAGGCTCCGACCTAAGGACGTATTCCAATTGCCTGGTGATCCCTGGAGAAGAGCCTTTTCCTGTCTCTGGTTCTTTTAGCTTTGGCTCTCTCGGCGAGCGTCTGGTGGTTGGATTTCTTGGCGTGCAACTTAAGTCGAATCTTATAGACTGTGTAAAAACTGGATAAACACATATAAATTATAGCCATGTAATATTTACAGACTCGTAAACATACCTCTGAAGCTTGTTAAAACCTAGTTATTTTTATAATCATGGGGTCGATATAGCCTTTGAGTTGCTCGTCTTTCTCCTTTGAACGCTCTGGAATTATCTTACATGAAAAATGATTTCGTTCACAACAGATCAAGAGATTTTAAACAGGAAAGATCTTACTATATTGCATCAGCCATTCAATTCAGGTTATGAGTGATTTTTCAATAAATTTGTCGTCAAATCTCTAGAACTTAAATTCATCATGAGTTGACGACAGAGGCGCAGGTGGTGATGTGGTCTATCGGTGATTTTAAACGGTTGTTTTGATTGGCGCATGAGGTAGAAACTAATGCAGGATCAGGTATTAATTACCTCCTTAAATGCTCAAAATTTCATCATATCTAATGCTAAAACGTTATGTCGTGTCACTCTTTTAGTGGGTGGATCAAGGTTCGGGGTTGTTCTATGAACGTTTTCGTTGATATCCTCCTACAAAACACTCTGACGTCAATCGATCTTACCGTACAATGCTGACGTGACAAAGATGACTCGGAGGTGTGACTCAGACCTAGGGTACCAAGAATAACTCGGGATGGAACTAGATCGTATGACCCTCTTACCTAGTAAAGACACATGGTGTTGGAGACCAGTGACTTAATTCGCTTGTATTAGTCAAATTTGGGACTTTCCTTAAGTTATTCGTTCTAAAACAAACCTTAGCTTGTCGATGGCGAAAAAGTGTCCAGGTTCGCTAAAAACGCATTGGGGATCGGGGATAACTTTTATCGTGGTCAGAATATTTTTTGTGATCCTTTTGGGTCTTCCTCGATTCTGATAAAGTGCATCGAGCATTGGCTATCGGCGATATATTTATGCGAAAAAATTAACGCAAACCAAAATTTCCTTTTGCCGATGCCAATGGAGATCGACACTCGACAACTATTGTTTTCCAAGTGGTTTCTTTTTCTTCTTTGAATTCCTTCTAATGTCGAACATGAGCACGTTGGGTGAAGTGTTTGGCTATCGATTCTTTATTTAGGTGTTAAGGTATTTTTAGTCATGGGGTTTCATAAGTTCAAGCAAACCTGAATAGGTGATGAGATTCATGCAAATAAGCAAAGACAAAACATTTCCCAAAATGAAATCAAATCAGACAGTGTAGAAGATCAAGTGGTACCCAAAAAAGTAAAAAAAATGATAAAGGATTTTTAGAGTGTGTTGAGTGCTCAACAAATGGCGAGTTACTGGGCAAAATCAGAATCTATGTTCCTACCTCGGGCTCAGCTGATGAAAAAATTGGTTAAGAAGTTAACTGGTTTTTTTATCAGAGCCTCTTTTATCCTTGCATTTGAAATTCCCTGGTTGATGCATCTGGGTCTGCCTGTGGGGTTTCAACCTTTATTCTTCCTTTGTTTCCTGTAACTCTGACTCACGCCCTCTTTGAAAAGAGTCGAGTAAATCATTCACTGGCACCATTCCTTTTAGTTATCATCGCTCACTTTCTATGGTGTTTCTTTGCTACCAACAAGCGTCCATAGCCCCGGCGGAGTCACCCCGATGTCACGGACCTTGCTCCGCTGCCAGCGAGCGTCAGTAACCCCGACAGATTTATCTGCATACCCTCTCCTACTTTGCACTCATTTGATATAATTTATTTTATTTCGGCAGAATGCCCCGAGCGAGTGGGAGAGGAGGACGTCTGTTATTTGCAAAATGAGTTGGTTAAGGTGAATTTTTTGCTAGTTTTGTCTAGAGGTACATGTAGTCCTTTCCATCTTACCACCTTTCCCTTAAGGTTTTACCAGACCACCAGGCAGACACTTCATCACTTTTCCAAGGTTTTTCATCTATAGATTAGATAGAAAACCCTTTAAAACAACCGTAGGTCTCTCGACGCTTCTTGTGTTGTATGTAAGTAGTGAGTTAGGAACAAAGTTTGTTATATTGCATGAATTGAGGTCAACCAATGTTTTTTTAAACAAAATATTCAAAAGTGAATAAGTACTATAGCAAGAAACAGAAACAAAAAATGCACTCCACAATCAGCCTACCTAAAAACAAAACATCATGAAAACACACACCCATTTTTTTTCATTTCTTTTTGTTTTTTAGTGAAAATATTGTTTTAGGGCTTGGCCATTCACCGGGAGGGTGTTAGGTTCCCCTGTCATATTTTGAAACTGATACGTTCCTAATCCAATTTTCTCGGCCACCTGAAAAGGTCTGAGCCATAAATTATGAAACTTTGAATGTTTTCCATTCGACTCATTTTCTCTGTCCCATTTTAGGACTAAGACTCCTATTTCAAAATTCTTCTCTTTGGCCTTATGCTTATCAAACCACCTTTTAACTATCTGTTGATGAGATATGAAATTTGATTTTTCTTTCTCCCTCTCTTCTTCTAGCAGGAGGAGGGTATCAATTCTTGGTTGTATAACTGATGAGGGTTGTCCTCTAGAATCCTGAGCAAGTTGAAGAGATGGAATATATAGCCCATCTGGGATAATGGCTTCATGTCTGTATACCAGAAAGTATGGGGAATTTCCTATATCTTCCTTGGGTGTTACTCCATCATCCCATAAGGCGTTATGGAGTGAACTATGCCAATTCCTCTGGTTGTTTGCAACTATTTTCTTTAATATCCTCACTAGGTTCTTATTGGTTGATTCTGACACTCTGTTCCTCTGTGGATAATAGTTTGCAGAGTATATGATTATGATTCCTTTGTCTAGAGAAAACTCTGCTAATAGGGTGGAAGAAAAGTAAGTGGCATTATAAAAAACAAGGATGGAAGGCATACCGAACCTTGTGATCAGATGTTGTTCTATGAATTGGATCACCACCTTTCCATTTACATGAGTCATAGGGATGGCCTCTGCCCATTTCGTGAAATAGTCAGTGGCAGTCAATATGTATCTATGTTGTTTTGAATAACTCAGTGTAATTTTTCCTATGATATCTAACCCCATTGCTTGAATGGCCTGGAAACACCATAGGTTGGAGTGGGACAGTTGCTCTATTTTCCCTCCCCACGCTTATTTGACAATTTTTACAGTTTCTATCATATGTGTGAGCATCCCTTAACAGAGTAGGCCAATAATAGCCATCTCTTGGTATTTTATGAGCAGTGGTGTTTCCTGTGAAATGTCCACCTATAGTACCATCATGGAGCTCCTTCAGAACCTTGTCTGCATCTTCGCGTTTGAGACATCTTAAAAGTACCCCATCATAATTAACACAGAAGAGTACCGAATTCATGAGGCGATATTGTGTTGATTTTAACTTGAGGGCTCTCCTTTCCCTAGGATTTAGGTTTTTTGGGCAAGTCCCATGATGCAGGAGATAAGTTAGTTTCTCATACCAAGACTCTTTCCCTGGGGAGATGTATTAAGCTTCACCACACCATAATTCCAATTCATTCTTCCATCTGGAGTATTCATTTACTTGGTCCTGGGCTTCAACTACCAGTTTTTATAATCCTTGTCCCTTAACCAGTTTAGTAGGTTTTATATGTAGATCAAATTCTTGGACTACTGCCATCCAATTTCCTCTTCTTTCGTCCATCTCTTGTTGAGTGAATAGGGATCAGACTGCAGGGTGACACACAATGACTTTGGTATGGTTCTTTAAGATGTAAGATCTGAAGTGTTTCACTTCCTTGTATATTGCATAAGCCTGCTTGTCTATAGCAGGGTAATTTAGTTCGGCCCCTTGGATATTAGTGTTCATAAATGAGACCGGAGCCTCGTTGTTGTCATCATCCTTCTGAGTCAATATTGCAGCTAACGATTGGTCGGAGGAAAAAGTGAAGAGGAATAAATCTTTGCTAAAGTCGGGACTTCGCAACACTGGAGCTTGAGATATTGCATCCTTAATATTGCTGAAATCAATTTTTCGATCATCATCTCACTTAAATTCAACATCTTTGCAGATCATGTTTTGTAAGGGTTTGATAGTTTTAGAGAAATCGGGGGTGAATTTCCTCACAAAATTGATTTTCCCAAAGAAAGATTGCATGTCCTTTTTGTTGTGGAGTAATGAAAGCTGAGTTATAGCCCTAATATGTTCTGGGTCTATGCAAATTCTTGCTTGAGATATAATATGACCTAGCAATTTACCTTCCTCGACACCAAAGATATTTTTTATAAGGTTTAAGGATATATCGTATTTCCTACACCTTTCGAAAATCTGAGTTAAGTGTTGGATGTGATCTTCTCTATTCTTTGAATACAAAGTCACGTCGTCCAAATAGAATACTACACATTTGTTGATTAGTCCCTGAAACTCTACGTCCATGGCCCTCTAGAAGGTTTCCCCTTCATTGATTAACCTAAAGGGCATGCGTTTATAAGCAAAGGTTCCCCACTTGGTTCAAAAGGTAGTTTTCAAACGGTCTTCCTCTGAAATTAGAACTTGGTTGTAACCTAAAAACCCATCTAGTAGGGAAAAAATCTCAGATCCAAACATGGTCTGCAAGAGTTTCTCCATTGGTGGGACTGGGTAGTTGTCCTTTTCTAAATCTCTGTTGAGGTTTATGAAATCTACACATAGGCAGATCTCCCTAGACTTTTTCCTCACAGGAATCAAATTTTCTACCCATGCAGAGTGTCTAACCTGGAAGATAATATTAGCATCTAGTAATTTCTTTAATTCCTAACACATGAGAGGCTTCAGGGATGGGTGGTACATTCAGAGCTTCTATTGGAAGGGTTTCACTCCAGGCTTTAACGGGATTGTGTGTTGAATGATGTGAGTATCATAAGTTTTTAGATCTCAGTAGGACCATGCAAAGACATCTTGATATTTTCTAAAAATTTTGAGATAGACCTTCCTTTCCTCTTTAGATATTGTTTGTCGATATTTATATTCTTGGGGTTTTTTGGGGTTCCTAGATTTATAGTTTCAAACATGGGATAGGAACTCCCCGTTTTTGCATTCATTGACCCTTTGAATCTTTCCCTTAAGTCAAAAAGGTTTTCTAAATTAGCTACCCATTTTGGTATCGTGTGAGACCTCGGTTTGTCAGTCGGTTGAGCTATATGAGGATTTTTTACGTGGGGGTCGGGTCCTATTGATTTATCCTGAAATATTTCATCGCCAATATCTAGATCTTTAAAATTATCCTGATTGGTCAAAAAGTTTATGATTTGTTCATCTTCTTCAAAAACCTTCCAATTGGAAATATTGTTGGGCACCGATGGTTTGTAGAGTAACTCCACAATGAATCGGGAGGCTTCATATTCTTCTAGATGGGATAACCTTGAGGCAGCGGTGGATAGAGAGTCAGCAAGAGTGTTCTTTGTTCTAGGGATCGTTGTAATGTTGAAGGCTTCAAAATGTTCTATTATTCCTTGCACTTCCTATTGGTAATTCCTCGGGTGGGGAGAGTTGCAATGTATAGTATTCCTTAATTGTCTAACGATGATTTTAGAATATCTGAAAACCTTCAATTCTTTAACGTTTAAGTCTATGGATTTCTTTAGCCCTTGTACTAGAGATTCATACTCGGTGTTGTTGTTTGTGCATTCAAATTCTAGTCTACAGAACAAGAAATTTCATTTACCTTTTGGATCAATGAGGATGCACCCTGCCCCTAAACCTTCTTATGATTTAGATCCATCGAAGTATAAGGTCCAAATTTGTGAGCAAAAACCATCAACTTCATTTTTTCTACTACTTTCCTCCTTTCGTCCTATCTGTTTCGTGGTTTTTAATATTGGTTCTTGACAGAAGAGGGTTTCCTCCACCATCGTTGGAAAATTTTCTTGAAAACTCATTTTGGAGTTTTGACTAAGAGGAACATCAGATGAGCGGGGGAAAAAATTCTCGAAATTGGAGTCACGGGAATAATTTCCTAGTACGGGGAAATTTGTCGATGAGGGTTCGTTAAGGGTTTCTAGGTCGGTGACAATTTGTTTTAGATATATTTCCCTGTCGATCCTAATCATATTCGTGTGTCCCTTTAATGGAAACCAAAGGTGAGTCCAGTCTGTACTAAAGTATCCATTTAACTTATCGGACCAATCTCGACCTAGTAGCAATCCATAAGCTTCTAGGATATCCACTACAATGATGTCAATTACTTGAACAAATTTTAGGTGAGTCGCAATCCTGATCATTACATATTTGAGCTCTCCCATCACCTTTATATGGTTTTTGTCTAGTTGTATCACATGTTTATCACTTTTGAGAGGGACTGTGTTTAATTTCTTGTATATAGAAAATGGCATAACAATAGAGGATGCTCATGAGTCAACCAACCAATTATGGAGGTTTCTGTTGAAGACTTCAAATATCAAAAGGAACGGTGGGACAAAAGGATTTCCCTTCTTATCTTCAGAGTAAGCGTTTACAGTTGATTTATTTCTTAGATCTGTGGGAGCTGGATTTTCTCCTTGGTCGGTGCTTGTTGTAGTATTTTCTACTGATTTCAATGCTTGTAACAGAAAGTCCTTTTGCTGAGGGATTCTACACATGTCCATGACCGATATATTTGTATTCAACTTTTTCAAATATTCTACTATGTTGTAGTCTAGCTTGGTCTATTCTCGTGTATGAATGTTTATAGGATTTCTTCGGGGGGAAAAAGGTGCCTTCGTGTGATCAGGCACTGGTTTTCCTCCTAAATTTTGGGTCGCAGTAAGGTCGTTTGAGATAGGCTGACCCCTACTTCATGTTTTCACAGCCAATACCTTTGCGGGTGGTTCTTGAACCTCAAATAGGTCATCAAAAGGCATTGGTAGGTTAGGGTCCCATATCAGCAAGGTTGTTTCTTCTGGTGGATCAACTTCTTCTTGATCAACAATATTCATAATTGAGTCGCTTGATTGTTCGGTTAGGGAAACCTCATCTAGAATCTGGCTGGCCATAAAATTCACGGCATGCACCCATTGTGGGAAGTCTCGTTTGGAGTGTTTATCTTGGTAATAGGTACATAAAGAATCGGATGCTACATTTCCCAGGTCAATGTTTAATTTGGATGAGGGAGGTTCAATTGCTTTGAATGGTGGATTTATTTTGAAAAATGATTTATAGGGCCTCTGGCCTTGCTTTCCTTCCCCTACACTTATTTTCATGTCTATGATTTTGTTTGACAACTTCTTAACCATGCGTTGTAGGTATTCTATGTCTCCACTTCCCTTTTTGGGACCTTTTTTTGTTTTTTTCCCTGTGGGTCTAGTCAACAAGAGTCCTCTCCTGGGAGGAGGTTGAAATTCCTTGTTAAATAATAATACATGGCCTTATTTACATCCCTTCATCTGGAATTCTGTTGTTTTGGCTTCTTCAAAATTCTCAGCTAAGGTTGTTTTGGCAGCCCTCTTCACAAACATGGAAATAGAAGTTGGGAGAGCATTAGCATATACTTCGATTTGCAAGCCTGAGTGGGTTTAGATTCGGGTTGACATTTGTTTAGGATAGTGGTGAACTATTGATTAAAGTCTTTAACCTTATCCTTTGAACTCATGGCGGCGGAGAACAACTCGGCCATCAAGGCTCCTGTAGTGGTTTCTTCTGCAAATTTATCTAGAAAATCCTTTTGAAACTTCGTCCAACTGGTTATGGACCCTACTTCCAATTTAAAATACCACGTGGAGGCTGAATTCTCAAAAGTATAGGGTAAATGCCTGCATACTACATCTTCATGTTGGACATTCTTCAGTTTGATAGCTAGTATGAATTTTTTGATATGGTCTTTAGGCAATCCTGAGGTTTCAGGATCAAATTTAGGGAGTAACTTTTATGGATGTCGGGGAAGGTTATGTACTCGCCCGGGGATGGCTAGAGCATCTCTGGCCAACCAAGGTTGAGTATTCTAAGGTGGGTTTCCCCTTTCTTCATTATGATCATTGTTATTGTCCACGTCGTCCGATCTCGAAACTGAGCATTCTGAGTTAAACCCTTCCTCATCAGAAAAATCGTCGGACTCAGAGAAGTTACTTGTTGGTGTTTCAGGGATTAGATTAAGAGGATTTTCGATTTCGGTGAGGGTGAAATCTATCAGTTCTTCTATTGTGTGAACGGAAACTTAGTCAGTGGTGTCGACCATTGATTTGCTTACTTCTTTTCTACGAGGAAGTAACAGAGCTAAGGTCAATGCTTCGATTTGTCAGGCGTAAGCTCTTGTGATTCTTCTGAACAGGTTCAACTCCTCATGAGAAAGAGCATAAGGTATCTCAAGGAATATATGTTCTTCCTATTGCTGAGGTGAGTTACTCGTTTCAGGAGTACTCAATGTGTGTGGGTTGTCTTCAGAATGACTAGCCATGAATGTGGGTTGTTTTGAATCTACAAGCTGTGTGAAATATTAGGTCAAAAATATTGTAATCCATTCATTCTTCAGACCCTCCTTCTAGCGCCAATTTTGTGAGGGGTCCTAAATCCCTTTAACTCAACAGTAGGAACCAAAACTGCCACCGAGGCCCAATTAGACTCTGCAACATTTAATGGTGGAATGGTTCTCCAGATCTATATGATCTGGCCAATTAATCGATGGGCTTTACGTAGTGATCTTCTCGTGAAAAATCCTCCTTCAGTTTGAACACTCTCTTTTGAATTTTCTCTTATAGGTGGGACCGATACAAGATACATGTTGGTATAAACCAGTTGGGTAACAAAGGGGAAAATGTTGACTATTGAAGAAGGTTGAGCTAGGGATAACCCACGTGCTCAAGCATGCAGACAATTATTCTTACACCTACAACAAGCCTAGTACCAATACATTAAACTGATAGTGTTCCAATTATTGACTGAGATATGATTATCGGAAGAAAACATACATGCAATAAATGATGGCAAGAAAAATAATTTCCTTAGCTCTAATTATCAATCACATATTAACACAATGATTTACTTTCCATCATTAGAGACAAGAACTACAGAAATATTGAATCAGATAACTTATCAATAGATTTAGAGGCTCTTACTCGTTACAACATCCATTCATGAAATAAAGTCTGAAATAATTCTTCCTTAGATCCAATCACACACGCTTTTGATGAAAAAACAAAAACTTGTCTCTAGTCCATAAGTTCGCTCTGAAATAGTTATTTACAACTTCAAAAATGAGGGTCTTTACCATAACCATCGACCTCTTCTAGCAGGCCGATCCTCTTATTTATAACATATTATTAACTAAAAATAACTATCAAAAGTGAAATCTAAGTAAAATAGAACATCGCCACATGGCGCTTTCATCTCTCAGTCTTCTAAGAGTCATCAAATGGTTTCACTTGAGTGGATGAATCTTCTCTTACTCCGACCATTTGATGAAGATATCCTCGCACGTGTTTTCACATGGGAATTTGTGTTGGTCCATCGGGGTCGAAAGGATCTCCCTTATCTCCATTGTTCGTGCTCGATACTTGACTACTCTAGCACTTAATTGTTGTAACATTGTCTGAGCCTTGATCGAGCGCTCCATGAATGGTTGTACTTGACATGGTGTCGTGTTCTCCACCTTTTCTATCTCTGCAACCCATGATGAGTCTTGTTCAGCATGTAGTTTGACTATGTCATGCAAGTCGATAAAGTCATTGGGTGTGTTGAATTCTAGAAGGTTGATGTCTCTCATCGCTCGATTGATCTTGGTCCAACTCTTTTCTCACTCAGCCCATTTCTCTTGAAATATGGCATCAAACATTGTTAGATTCCATATTTATGGTCGTTTTCCATTCCAGAGTATCATGTAAACCCATATTTCCCTTCTTTCGAGACAAAACAAAGTGATCATTTTCACTAAAAAATGAAATTTACTCAAAAAATATGGAAAAGGGGTAAATTAATTAAATCCCTATTTTTTAGGGAAATTGGGAACATGTGAGAAACATGTTTTTCTTATGTCCCCATTTGACTGAAGACCAAGGCAAGTTTAGCAGAGATGAAGGCAACTTCACTAGAGTAGAAAGGCGTGGAGGAGATCACAAGATAGGTACTCGACCCCACTTAATGAGATGACGCATCCTAAAGGGATGACACACATCCTAAAGCCCCTACCCTCCTTCACACTCCCCCTTCCACTCCATTCACTCCCAATTCACCCCACTCATCCTCACTTCACTCACCCTCCACTACCCTTCCACCTCGCTTCACTCCACACACCTCCACTTAACCTCACGCATCTCTCCCTTCACTAAGTGTGCCACTCCCCTTTAACTCTCACACATCTCCTAACCCTATGTTCATCCCTCCATTGGAGTTGTCACCTCTCTTGCTATTAAGAAAGGCTACCCCTCCTCCATTGTTAGTTGGAGTTTTGGGAAGTTAGACCCATATTGAATTGTAATTCTTCATTTTTAAGATTGAAGAAAGAGACTTTGGAGTTCCATCGGTGTTGATGTTATGTGTGGATGCTTGAATCTTATGATGTTATGTGTGGATGCTTGAATCTTATGCTATGGTTGTGAGGTAATCTGTGTTTGTTACTTCAATTTTATATATCTATTGCAAAGGCTTTGAAAGTATGTTTTCATACAGTAGAGTGAGGTAAATCTAGTTTGATTAATCTCATTTCTTTTCTTATAACTCACAAATTTTTATATTGCATGTCTTTTTTTGGTTAAACTAACATGCAAATATGAGTTTCTATTTTATGTAGGAAAGACCATTTTTAACAGTGTTTGCAATGTTGAAGTGCATTTGTTTACAGGTTCTTCAATCTTGGAGGATTGAATGGTTATAGTTTCAACCTTCATTTGTCCAAGATCATCAAGGAATAAAGCTCCCTCTACTCTTCATTGAGGACTCCATAGCCCGTACTTTTTTAATTCTTGGAAAAAAAAAATTGTTCATTTCTCCCTCTCACATTCTTCAAAATTTATTGGGTTACTTCTTTTATGCAAGCATAAGAAGCTATATTTGAATTTAAAGTTTAACCTAGTTTCATTTTTGCTTGCAAAGTATCTAGATCTAGGCATTGCTTTTTATCTATCTAAAGCTAGATCTAGTTAAGAAAAGCTCCTTTATTGCTAGTTTATTTTATGTAAAATTTTAAGGCTTGAAGGTGCATGATTGATTGAGCTTCATTTATTTTATTTGGCAATATCAAAGTGCTTTCATTTGCTGTCCTAAATCGCAGCCCCAAAATCTCTAAAACAATTTACAAGTTTTAGCATAAATTCTACTTAGTCATTTTTTGCATTTTTTTAAGTTGACCAAAGAAAATTCTAAATTGTTTTTGTCCATATTTGGGATTTAATTGCTTGTCGTTTTCCTACACAAATAACAGGCACAAGGGGATATTTTGTCGATTTTTGCGAAATCAAGACTTTCGAAGCATCTCGGGGTTCCCTACTTCATCAAAGAATTTTTTTCTGTTTTAATTTCCTTGTAATTTTAAGATCCAAATCTTATAAGGATCCAAGTTTCTAAGGAGAAGCTCAAAGAGAACTTAGTTCTCATTGTAATATGTTTAATAAAAGAGGGCCCTTTTGTGCCCAGTTTCTCTATCCCCATTAGGGATATTTGTGTGTCATGGTTTGGCTTTACTTTCTTTCTCTGCAAGTTTAATCTTTTGATCTTAAACACACATGCAATCTTAAGAAAATCTAACACACACAACACTCATATTTCACATGCATGTTTAAAATTTACTTTCAATCTTTATGCATGTTCAGTTTAATGCTTGTTTCCCACTATCGGCAATAAATTTTGCAAGTTCTAATTTTTCTTAGTTTCTTGCAAAGCTATTTCAAGTTTCAAGTATCTCACAAGGTTTCATTTCAGTTACAAGCAATTTATAAAGTTTATCTCTTTCAAGTCTTGCAAAGTCAATAAACCTTGTTTGTAGTTTAATTAGGGAAATATCGGAAGTAGCTAATATCAATGCGCGGGAAAACGCCTAAGGCTAATCTGTGAAGTATGGCGGCTCCTTCACAACCAATTTGGTAAGTAAATGTACCATGACATATGGTCGTTTTCCTGGCAGTTGTGCATTTGATATCGAGACAATTGTTATAGAAGTTGGGCGCATTTCAAAACTTAGTAACTGAGCATTTCTTGTAGTTGCATGAGCTTTGAACCTTGGGTAGTCTTTAATTGTCGATGGTGCTCTTAAATCACTTGTGAATCCTGATGTGAAACTACCTCTGTCCCATTATTTTTTCCAGCGGCCACTCTAGTGATCAGCAAGGTCTACAGTGATTTACCCATATTGGTTCATCTGCAAGAGGAATTTGAAGACCTGAAGCTTGTATCTCTCGGTATCATATTTGCAATGCATAGCAGCAGAAGCCATAAATGTATAACTTCTTGTTGTTTTGTACTGAGGGAATAATCCCACATGCAAGAAATAAAATACCTTGAATATATTTTATATAGTCAATTTCCCATAGCTTCTTTCGACGCATATTGCACAAATAAAGACCCGTGTGGGCTCCCTCTTCGTGGTGCCTTGTGTGTTAGTGTTTTGGACATTCAAGTTGCCTTGTTTTGAGTGCTTGGTGTGACTTGGCATATGATAGAGGCTTGACTTCATGGGTACTTGGTAACACACTTAAGACAAAAACATTGAGATGAAGCCCAATATTTTATTTTTTCCAAATAAATCATAAAATAATGATTTTCCAAATCATTTTAAAATAATAATTTCCTAAAACTTGGCTTGGTAAGGCATATAGGAGGTGGACCTTATAATTTAAACTTGTGAAAGAATGCAATGGGTACTCACTCAAGCATCATTTTGGGAGTACATGAAAATTAACAAAATTTTCCAAATAAATCTTAAAAAGAAAATCATAAAATAATGATTTTCCAAATCATTTTAAAATAATAATTTCCTAAAAATTGGCCTGGTAAGGCATATAGGAGGTGGACCTTATAAGTTAAACTTGTGAAAGATTCAATGGGTACTCACTCAAGCATCATTTTGGGAGTACATGAAAATTAACAAAATAATGCATAGGATAGTATGCCCACAAAATCGGTGTTGGTAGGAATGGTGTTTTTTGGTGCTACAAGAATGATGTCGTTCTTGCAACAAGGAGTAATTTTTAACACTACAAATTTGAGTACTAAGACTAGCTCCTTCTAGGGATGGAATCCTCCCTGTGAGGATCCAAGAACACACAGACCAGTGTGCATTGATTCACCACTGCAACCTGTCCTTGTAACTGATCACTTGAAAACAATATTTGGCATACTGAAACTGCTCATATCCAATGAAAGAAACTAAACACCAAACCACACATTGTGTCAAAACAACTCTGCAAAGCCCAAAGAACTAGATATCCAACCATCAATTTGAAAAGAAAAAATTGGATTTGCACCAGTGTTTTTTCATTGGGCCATGGAGTCCATTATCCATGTTAATCTACATCAAGCTGAAAAAAAAATTCTTGGATGCAATCTTATTCAACCATCCTACTCTACTAGCAAAAACCAAACCAATCAGGTGAGGACAAATTTCCAAAAGAACCATTCAAGCAGTAAATTTATTGGTTGAATCTTTTGCATGTGCTTAAGCAAAAATAAATCTTGGAAAGAAATCAGTGGCTCACCAGACAATCGAGCCTTATAATCCTAGTGAAAAAATGATACAAGATTTAAACTTGAAAAACCCTCCAGATATGCAGCCATGGGATCATAAAGATCATGAAACATTATTTTTGAATCAACAGTAAACTCATAATCTTCCAGCTCCAGATGAACATACTTCTTTTGTGAAGAATTTGATCCAATAATCAAGCTACACTTTACTTGTTCTGTTGAAATTAGTGCATGAATATCATTTGTTTTATGATAGTGAACAACATCTTCGATAGGTTTATTTCCTTCATCTGTTTCTCCAACATCAGATTCATACTCATCAAAAACAGTCTGATTGTTGCATAGGTCAATGAATGTTGATGTGAAATTATTCTCTTCTCCATTTTTTGTTGTTGTTATATAAATAATCTCAACACTGCCTCTTTCACTACCTTCCAAAATCTTAGATTCAAATTTGTCAAAGAGAGGTTGACTATTGCTCAAGTCAATGGAGGGTAATATGAAATTTTTCTCTTCTCCATTTTCGTATTCATCGTATACAGTTTGACTATAAAAAAATTCTGAATTTTGAAATCCACAAAATTTTGTTTCATGATGCTCTTCAAAGAAAGAACACAAATGAACAATTTGGTATTTTGGAACAAAAATTTCATTATGACAACATCTTCTAGAACCATCAAATAAATTTGTTGTCATACTATCAATGACACTATCATCAACAACATCTTGAAAAACTTATCCTTGAAAAGAAGAATGAGGGAAAGTTTCATGAATGATCAAATCTTCTTCATCATCATAGGCTCGAGAATTTTGATTGATTTTAAATGACAATGATAAAAAAAATTGTTCAACGACAATATAATCTTCAATAATTTCTTCACTAAAATATTGTTCTTCACAAACATTTCCAGCAGCCAATTATTCATGAAGAGACCCATTCAAAAGGTTATCAAAACTGTTAGGAGCATAATGAGAACATTCAAAAATATCTTCACTGATCTCATCACTAAAGCCATCCTGAAAATTTTTGCTAAGAGATTTAAATTGCTCACAACAATCATTCAAGAGGCACTCGATAGGATAAATCCTCTTACAGTATGAATGAAAAGCAGCATGGAAATCCTTTAATGATGAAATACTGTAAAAAGGAAGAGATCGGTACCATTCTCTTGCATCACCTTCCAACGAATACATCAACATATTCATTGATACGTCTCCATGATAAATATTCAGTTGGTCCATGTATTGATGAAAATCAAGTAGGTGTTGAGCAGAGTGATCATGATCATCTCTTATGAACCTTCAAAGGCGGTTTATCCACTCATACACAATAGGCACATCATTTGGGAATCCAAGAACAACAAAGAAATCAAATGGAGTGAATATACAAGCCAAAAATGTTTGCATGGACTTTGACATCCTGGATCAGTGGAGTCACTAATGAATCCTTCCTTCATGGAGTCTCTAGGTGAATGATGCAGTCAATTTGTCGCCAATTCTTGTTCACCATCAATAACTAGTCTTAGCCGTTGTCGTATAGCCCAGGGAAGATAATCCTCATTACTACATCCCCGGAAACGGTGCCAAAATATGTTAGTCTCTAAAGTCACTCTTGACTGCAAAAGGGAAATCTAGGGCATCATCAAGTTATTGCAATGGTTTTTTTGGATAAATATTGTGTATTGGGTTTTGTGAATGGAAAGGATAGGGTTAAGAAGGATACTCGGAAGAGGACTGAAAACAATATAAGATCGGTGATTGAGACCAATGATCATGGAGTTTCCTATCATATTTCATTAATCACAGGTAATCCAACCAATTATTAGATCAGCATGGTAAAATGACAGGTAGGTAGAAGAATAAAGAGAACAGTCATGGAAAATACCAGCTTCCCTATCGACTTAAACTTGCATAATCCATTAAGAAGAATCTTCATAAGCATAAATTCTTCTGAAAATGAAAGCATGATATCTGAAATAAATTTACTGAAAAAGAGTAAGAACACTAAAGTATTAGTGTACAAGAAATATATAGTGCATTGGTTCTATTCAAATAAGAAGAAAAGCAAATTACAATAGAAGATACAGACTAACAATAAGTTATCATATAGCTATGATGTTGAAACATAGAGAGGAAAAATTTCCCACAGACTTACAAATTAAAACATACTCAGGACCTAGCCCTCAAAATTCCTCTCTCCAACTTCCTCCTTGTTCTACCCCCCACCCTGATTACATTTCAAATCCTATAATAAATAGAATCTTCAATCCCTTCTTCTACATATTTTTAAGGATAAAATAAAAACATCTTTGAATTTTTTTGTAGCTAATTTTGGAATGTTGGAGTCAAGAAATTCCCTTCAAATATGGATTTGGTTTGACTTATAATCCCTTGCTACCAGATGTGTTGAATTTGATCCCTTCATTGTTGATTAAATGCCTAGAAACATGGGGATAATACTTTGAGAAGGATTCCTTGTTGACAGGTACACGAGATCTATTACTCATCTTTAGCCTTCGAATCTGGAAATAATAAGATCCTTTCACAAATTCCAGGTGCTCTGCCACAAATCTGAAGTGATAGCACATTTCATACCCTAAAAATCTAGATTAAACATTGATTGAAAATTTATTTTTTCCAAGTTTCATGTTCTCTAACTGAATACAATCTTTCAATGCCTACTAGAAACAATACAAATCTCTTTATTCTCTTTCAGCAAGTCTCGAGCTCTTTCTTACTGCCATATTCTCTGCTACTTTTTATGCACTCGATTTTCACAAACCATGCAGGCCATGACCATCTCCCTCAATATAAAATATATCTATAGTGAAACTAGTTGTTTTGAAGCGCTGGACTTTGATCAATAAAATCTATGTAGTGAAGAGAACCATTTTTAAATTGATTTCCACCTCCAAGGAAAATAATATATTCTTCAAACACTCTCACCCAATTTTGACATTCTTTATACTCTGCAAGCTTGGTATGTGAGGCATTATTGTAACACATCTTATCTTTGCTATATGTCCAAAGCACGAACAATCTGTAGCCTTCTGGAAAAGAAACAAAACATGTTGGAGAATATTGAGGGCAATTTCTCTCTGTTTAGCACTTGGGAGTTGTTGGATAACCTCCAAATTACCAAGACAAGAAATGTAATTGGGACTAACTGTTGAATTGCAAATCTTCCAATTATGTGAGCAGCCACAAACTTCATTGGACTAGTCCCTGTTATCATGTGATAAATTTTTTCTTGACTCGAACACATTCTGTAAGAATACAAATAGAAGTGAATACACATTCTGTATTTTTCAGTGCTACAAGAATGACGTTGTTCTTGCAACAAGGAGTGATTTTTAACACTGCAAATTTGAGTACTAACACCACCAACCCCTCACATGCATTCAATGATCAGTTTTAATAAGTCAAAGGAGGTAAATATTTAATAACAAAATAATTTATTGGAGGTGATATATGATTATAAGCATGAGGACTTTCCTCAACCCCCACCCCCCCTTTTAGCCCCCCTCTCTTGTGAAATCATATCCCCCCGTGACTCTATCCTTAATTGTCTGCAGTCATTGATGTTATAAAATAATGCATAGGATAACATGCCCACAAAACTAGTGCTGGTAGGAATGGTGTTTTTCGGTGTTGAAAGAATGACGTCATTCTTGCAACAAGGAGTAATTTTTAACATTGCAAATTTGAGTTTTAACACCACCAACCCCTCACATGCATATTTTAATTTTATTACTTTCGATGCCCAATGTTTACATATTATATAATTTTGGGAGTACAGGAAAATTAATAAAATAATGCATAGGATAGCATGCCCACAAAACCGGTGCTGGTAGGAATTGTGTTTTTCGGTGGTACAAGAATGACGTACACCGAAGCATGTTTACTCACTAAAGCATAATTTTGGGAGTACGGGAAAATTGACAAAAGGTTTACTCACTGAAGCATAATTCTGGGAGTACAAGAAAATTCGGGGGTGTCGACCACTAGTATTCTTACTTGTTTTCTACGAGGAAGTAGCAAAGCTAAGGGCAGTGCTCCGATTTGTCGAGCATAAGATCTTGTGATTCTTTTGAATTGGTTCAACTCCTCATGAGGAAGAGCATAAGGTATCTCAGGGAATATATGTTCTTCCTCTTTATGAGGTGAGTTACTCATTTCAGGAGTACTCAGTGTGTGTGGGTTGTATTGAGAATGACTAGCCATGCATGTGGGCTGTTTTGAATCGACAGGTTGTGTGAAATATTAGGTCAAAAATATTGTCAGCCATTCTTTGTTCAGGCCCTCCTTCTAGTGCCAATTTTTTTGAGGGGTCCTAAATCCCTTTAACTCAACAGTAGGAACCAAACCCGCCATCGAGGCCCAATTAGACTCTGCAGCGTTTAATGGTGGAATGGTTCTCCAGATCTATGTGATCCGGCCAATTAATCGATGGGATTTATGTAGTGATCTTCTCGCGAAAAATCCTCCTTCAGTTTGAACGCTCTCTTTTGTATTTTCTCTTATAGGTGGGACCAATACAAGATAAATTTTGGTATAAACCAGTTGGGTAACAAAGGGGGAAAGCTTGACTATTGAAGAAGGCTAAGCTAGGGATAAACCACATGATCAAGCATGCATACAATGATTCTTACACCTACAATAAGCCTAGTACTAATACATTAACCTGATGGTGTTCCAATTATTGACTGAGATACGATTATCAGAAGAAAACATACATGCCTTAGCTCTAATCATCAATCACATATTAACACAATGATTTACTTTTCATCATTAGAGACAAGAACTACAAAAATATTGAATAAGATAACTTATCAACAGATTCAGAGGCTCTTACTCGTTACATCATCCATTCATGAAATAAAGTCTGAAATAATTATTCCTTAGATCCAATCACACACGCTTTTGATGAAAAAACACAAACTTGTCTCTGGTCCAAAAAGGACTTCTCAATTAAGGTCGCTTTGAAATAATTATTTTAAACTCTAAAAATGAGGGTCTTTTCCAAAACCATCAATCTCTTCTAACAGGTCGATCCTCTTATTTATAACATATTATTAACTAAAAATAACTATCAAAAGTGCAAGCTAAGTAAAATAGAACATCGCCACATGGTGCTTTCATCTCTCAGTCTTCTAAGAGTCATCAAATAGTTTCACTTGAGTGGATGACTATTCTCGTACTTTGACCATTTGACGAAGAGATCCTTGCACGTGTTGGCATACGAGAATTTGTGTTGGTACATCGGGGCCGAAAGGATCTCATTTATCTCCACTACTAGTGACCGATACTTGACTACTCTAGCACTTAATTGTTGTAACATTGTCTGATCCTTGATCGGGTGCTCCATAAACTGTTGTACTTGATCTGGTGCCATGTTTGCCACCTTTTATATCTCTGTAGCCCACAATCAGTCTTGTTCGGCATGTAGTTTGACTATGTCATGCAAGTCGACAAATTCATCAGGTGTGATGAATTTTGGAAGGCCGATGTCTCTCATCGCCTGATTGATTTTGGTCCAGCTCTTTTCACACTCGACCCATTTATCTTGGATTTCCTGATGAGGTTCTTGGGCCATTTTCACCCAATATTCGACCGACTTCATTATGCGGTCGATGTTGCTATCCCTTAGTACCTGAATGTCATGCTCTTCGACGTCTCGACCCTGTTGAATCGTTCTGATATAATCGATCCTTTCCACTGCTTGGTGTGATTTCTCATACCATCTTTCCATATCCTTGCATCTCGCCAGTGCCATGAGGGTGTCTTCTTGGAAATCGGTTATCCCTGCAGTGAAAACGTGTCACTCGTTCCTAAATTTATTATAGGCATCCTGGAATTCTCTTCTCAAGAACATTGTGGCCTCTGTGAAGTCCTGATAATATTTCTCCAAATGGCGTAGATGCTCCAACTCCTTCAGCTCAGAGGCCAACTCATATTCATCCTTCCTCTCTCTATCCAGGGTGGCATCTGTAATTTCCATCCATGCACCGATAAGATCGGAAGTCTTGGCATGCTCCATGCTAATCAATGTTTCCTCTATGGTGATGAGGATGGAGCTATCCAGAGTAAGCCTCCTCTTCTTGATGGTTCTCTTCATGATGGATTTCCTTTTTCAGTCCTAGGAGATGGCTTATATATCAATGACCTCATCCATGGGTTTGGGTATTTGTTTCTCTCCCCAAGTAAGAGTGTTTCCCAGGATCCCGATGGTGTAAATTTGTTCAAGGTTGGGTTCTTGAACCTCTTTTGTGTGTTATGAAAGTTTGGCCTCTGGTTGTTTCTCATCGGAAGGTAAATTACCGACCGAAATTGATGCATCAGGGGCAGGCTCGGTACTTACTTGATAATCGGTTGTTGAGATGTCGGTTTCCTGCTGTGGAAATTCTTCTTCTTGTTCGCCCGACCCTAGCTCGTCCTTCGGGATGCCCACTTGGATCTCCAGTGCATCGAGTAGCTCAGTGTCTAAGACACTTTTGACCTCCTGGTCACTCTATGGATGGCTTTGAATTTGAGCATCAGGATCTGGAAAAAATTCTTTCTCCGGTTCCTTTTCCTCTGTGATCTATACCAGAGTCACTAGGGAAAACTTTGAGCTCTCCTCATCATCATAGATCATTATTAAGTCATGCAAGGGGTTTGGTGCACTTTCTCTCTCTGATGTCCTCGCTATCTCTGGCTGAGCTGAAACTTCCCCAAGTGATCTGGCCTGTGGCGTTGAAACTTCAGGGTTGCCTAACCTGGCGATCTCTTCAATTTGTATTGGCTCTGGGTCACTTGGACTTACCTGTCTTTCGATTGGGTTTTCGGAAAGGACCCTTGTCATTTCTGCGAGACCTGGGTCATTTTGTAGTTGATCAATTACTCTATTTTCTTGTTCCATTCGGAGAAATCCCCTTGCATATGCCTCCGGTGTCAGAAAATCCCATGTTCTGCACCTATTTTTCCTCTGTCGCTCTGATTTCTTCCCTGGCTCTGAGGGACTCTTGAGCCAACTGCTCTATTTTTTTTGTATGTTCATCCATGCTCAAGGACTTGAACCTGGTCTTTTTTGGGTCGGTCATCCTTTGCACCACCTCGTCCCAGTCTTGGGTGTTCTCTATGAAGACTTCATCTTCGAACTTGTCGTGAGCATACGGCCAGCGGGATGACACATGTGAAGCATGTTGCAGGACCATGCCCTTTGGATCGTTCTTGCGAAATTGGCATGTCGAGAATCTGAATTCGATTTGGCTCAGCCCTTCTTGTTTGGCTTGAGTGGTATCCTTTACCAAATAGAACCCTACATGGAAACCAATATTTTTTATTTTCTTTGACCAGGGTGTCATTGTAGCCTTGCAATATGGTCTGATAACATATTTCTCCTACGACGAGCCGGTCTGGGACATGATCTGGTAGGAGATGTGGTGCTCTGGTGGCCCTAAACACCCTGATGTAGGTGGCACATGTTGAGATTGATCTAGATTTTATGAGCAGAAGGAAATGAATACAGATTATTAATAGGTTCTTAACAAAAAATAACAGAGATACAATAAAACTGGTTTTCTATTCAATAATGAAATAAGCTAAAACTGTAAAATGCAGCGGAAACAAGCTTGTTGGAATGGTGGCGGCTTATCTCTGAGAAGAGATGTGACGGCATCATGCATTTGCAAGAAGCAGGTTACAATGAGGCTCTGAAGGCCTTTTTACAATAATCAATAATTCCAAAAACCCTAGACATCCAAAAACCTAACCCTAGGAGATGAAACGCCAAAAGTCATGTGGGCCCCGTTTGGGTAAGCTAGTACATCAACTTCCCGGGGTCGTAACTTTTGCATACGATCTTTGTTTTAGGCGTGTGATAGCCCGTTGGAAAGGTATCATAGAGGAGATTCATTTTTGGGTCTAAATCATACCTTTGTATATCATTGGGGAGCTCAATACTGAAAAACCTTCATTTAGGCCCTCAAAATGGCCCCGGAAGTAAAAACTGCTAAAAATAGTAAATTGCCAAAAATGTCAGAAAACTGTTTTGAGCCAGTTGGAAAGGGTGGGTGGCCACCAATATCCATATGGATCAATCCTCCCTCCTTAGGAATCAATGTTCCCCATTGTGTTGAGGTCCCCCATTAGATGAGGAAATTTCTGCTGAATTTGGCCCCGGGTGAGCCACTTGCCTTGGTGCAGGAGCTGCCCTGCTTTGACGACTCGATAAAGCTGGATCCTTTGTTGTCGAGTGCCCTTGATCTGTCTGTCCACAATTTGATCATTGGATGCTTGTTGTATGTAGTCGGGTTTGAGCTCTGTTTGTGTCAGTTGTTCTGCTACTTCTGAGGTGTCCAATAGTGGTGGGAAATAAGGGCGAAGGAGATCCACGTTGAACACTGGGTGCAGGCCAAGGAAAGGAGGAATGTTGAGCTAAAAATCATTATCCCCCATGGACTTGGTGATAGTGTATGGTCCATAACGGAGTGGGCGAATCTTCTGATAGGGTCCTGTAAGGCGTTCTTTCTGCAAGTGCAACCAAACTTTGTCGCCCACCTGAAACTTATGCGACACCCAATGTTGATCATGGTGTTGTTTGTACTTGTCATTGGACTTGTGTAGGATATCCTGAACCTGTTGGCAGATGTGCTAGATCCGCTCAATGAACCAGGTGGCTTTGTCAACTTCAGTTGGATCAAGAGATGAGTTAGTCGAGGTGATCGCAAGGGGAAGTGCAACATCTATGGGACCCAATGGTTGGAATCCCAACCCCACTTGAAAGGGGATGTGGTCAGTTAAGCTATGCAAGGCTCGGTTGTAGCTATGCTAGACATAAGGAAGGCTCTCATCCCATGTGTGAGGGTTCTTTGAATTATACATGTGAAGGATATGCACAATCATTCGATTTACAACCTTGGTTTGGCCATCTATCTGGGGGTGGAAGGTCATGGATGTGGTGAGCTTGGTGTCCAGCAGTGACCAGAGGCTCGACCAGAATGTGCTGAGAAATCGACTATCCTGATCTGAGACAATGGTTTTTGGGATTCCAAAATGTACCCAGTCTCGTTCAAAGAAGAGCTTGGCAGTGGCCTCTGTTGTGATGCTCTTCTTGCAGGCAACCAGAATCGCCATCTTAGAAAAGCGATCAACAACCAAAAAAACACAGTCATTTCCCCACTTGGTGGATGGGAGGCCTGACATGTAGTCCATTGAGATGGATTCCCATGGCTTGTCAGGAGTAGGAAGAGGGGTGTACAAGCCCTGTTTCTTAGTGGTCGGTTTGGCAATAGTATAGGCAGTGCAGGACCTGATATACTTGCCGACCTCCTGTCGAAGTTTCGGCCAGTAGAAATGTTTTTGTAGCATCGTCACTGTCTTTTCGACGCCGAAGTGTCCTGCTAACCAACTGTAGTGGGATTCCCAGATCATCTTCGCTCGCTCACTTGATGGAACACAGATATGGCCCAAACGACACAACAACCCATCCTGAAGATGGAAATTATCGACAACTGCATTTGCACCCAACATTTGGTAGGTGGTGGTGAAGTCAGGGTCAGTCTCATAGAGTTGGGGGCATCCAAATGTCTCATGGCCGCAAGAGTCTAGCACCATGGTGAGTTCTGTGACTGGCGGTCTACTGAGGAAATCAACGACGCAATTGGTGCTTACTGTTTTATACTTGATGTTGAGGTGGAATTGCTGCAAGTATGTGGACCACTTTTGATGGTGGTCATTTTGCAGTTTTCCCTGTGTCTGCATGAACTGCAGTGGCTTATGTGGATGATTGTCTCTTTCCCAAGAATGTAATGTCTCCACTGGAGACATGCTTGCACAATGGAGTACATTTATTTGTCGTAAGTAGGGTACTTACGGACAGTATTTGACAGTGTCTCACTATGATAGGCCACGGGGTGGCCGTGCTGAGTGAGAACGGTGCCCACGACATAGTCTGAAGCATTTGTCTCGATCTCAAAGGGATGTTGTAGGTCTGGTAGTGAAAGTAATGGGGTTGAGCACAAGCATTGCTTCAAATCATCGAACGCTTGTTTTTGGGACCGGCCCCACGCAAATTTTTCCTTACCACCACCCCTGTTTATTTGGCTGAGGGCCCATGCAATATGGGAGAAACCCAACACGAACCTGCTGTAGAAATTAGCAAGTCCCAAGAAGCTTTGAAGCTCAGAGAGTGTTGTTGGGGATGGCCAGTCACGAATGACTTGGATCTTGGCTGGATCCACATGTACACCATGTTGATCAATGATGTAGCCTAGGTAATGGACCCTGTCCATGCTGAAGGAGCATTTTTCCATGTTGGTGTATAGCTTGTGTTGCCGCAGGGTGTGCAGAACCTGCTGAATATGCTGCAAGTGTTTGTCCCAAGTCTTGTTGTAAATTAGAATGTCATCTAGGTACACCACTACAAAATTATTGGTGAATGGTCACCATATATCATCCATCATCCTCATGAAAGTGGCTGGAGCATTTGTCAAACCAAAGGGCATGACCAACCATTCAAAAAGTCCTTCCTTTGACTTGAAGGCGGTCTTCCATACATCTGTCTGTTCTATCGGGACCTGGTGGTAGCCAGACTTCAGATCAATCTTACTGAAGTATTTGGCCCCCGTGAGTTGATCAAGGAGGTCATCGATTCGGGGAATCGTGTACCGGTTTCTGACAGTGATTTTATTCAGAGCCCAGTAATCAATACAAAGTCACCAGGTTCCATCTTTCTTGTGTACCAGCACGATTAGGATCCCACAAGGTGATGAACTAGGGCGTATGTGCCCCTTGTGGAGCAGTTCTTGGATCTGCCTCTTGATCTCCTCATTCTCTAACAAAGAGCGACGATAGACTGGCCCATTGGGCAGCGGTGCGCCAGGGGTCAGATCGATGGGGTTCTTGACCTGGCAGTGCAGAGGTACCCCTGTAGGTGAGGAGAAGATATATGAGTATTCTTCCACGACCTTCTCTACTTGCTTCTGGTGTGTGGAGAGGTCGGTCGCAGAGACCCTGGATGTGGCTGCGATCTTTCGCTTATTCTGAGAGCGAATCATGAAGAAGAAAAACTTCCTCGTCTAAGAGATGACCTTGCTGCATTGCTTAGTAGAGATCAAGGAAATAGCACTAGGTGGGACTGCCTCGGGTATCCTGTACAATTTCCTGTTCAAATTAATAATAACACTACGAGGCCTAGACTCATATACATCATGACGTTTCCATAAATAAGGTTGGCCCAAAAGAACATCACAAACTTCATGAGGAGAAACATCACACAATACCTCATCTTTGAAGGGCTTGATGTCGTACGACAGTCGACACTGTTGGCCGACGCAGAGATTGCTTCCTTGGCAGAGCCATCCAATGGTGTAGGGTTGTGGGTGCGGCGTTGTTGGCAGGGCCAGCTGCTTGACGACCTCTGCTGAGATGAGGTTCTTTTGGCTACCGCTGTCAACGATGAAGTGCAGTGGGGTGCCTTTTACCCACATCTGTGAATGGAAGAGGCACTCTCATTCTTCTGGCTCGTCTGGTTCACCAGGCTGGATCTTGTGGTAGAAACGGTGGCACTGGGTTCCGTGTCAATGATCCGTCTTCCCCTTTCTGGTTCTGTCTCGGAGTCAGAATCTGCATCTAATTCAGAGGTTTTCACTTCGGCCACCAGCGACTACTTTGAGAAACAGTGAGCAGTGTTATGCCAAGGGATCTTATGGAAGTCGCACCACTTCCCGGTATCTTTCTTTGTCTTTCTGGTGTCCTTCTTCGCTTGTGGCTTGTAATGGTTGTCTTGATACTATCCATATTTGCTCTGTCCTTTTTTCGGTGGGTTAGGGCCACCCTTTCCTAGCTTTTGTTATGAGGGGTTCCCAGGCCCAAATTGTCGCGTCTTTTGTTTTAGCTTCTGCTCAATTTTGACAACATATCGGTAGGTCGCGCCCAAGGATGAGATGTCTAGAAATTCCATTTCGGTCTGGATGTATCTATGCAGAGCATAGTGATACTTGAGCACCATATGTCGCTCTGAATCTTTGATACCGAACTTGGTGCGCAAGGTATGGAAGATATTTGTGAAATCTGGCACTGCTTGATCTCTTTCTTGCCGCAGTGTGGTCCATTTGGTATAAACGTCGTCATAACTTTCGACAGGGTGGTATTGTTCCTTAATAGCATCCCTGAAGGATTCCAAGGTGGTCATGACTGAAAATAATGAGGTTTCCTCTGTTTCCATTTGCTCACAGAAAGTTTCCCACCAATCTTTGACATGGGGAACAGCTTTGAGGAGCGCAAAAGTAATATTTTCTCTATTCGAAAATTTATGAACAGAAAAATACCCTTCTAGTAGATTCAACAACTTGTCTACAGCATCTGCGTCTATCTGACCTTCAAATATAGGAATATCAAAGTTTATTTGTACCTTGAAGGGGGTGGTGCCTCCGTTCGAAGAAGATGCATCGCCTGTTGGTAGTCGTCGAAGGATTTGCGCGAAAATATCCATCATCTCGTTCCTCTGTTGCGTGAGGGCTTCCTCAATCAATAGTTTGAAAGGATCTCTTGTCCCATCATCTTTATTTTCTCCTACCATGGGAGGTCTCTTGGGCGTGCGAGAGCTTCTGTCCTCAAGAGAAACAAGCTCGAGACCCAACTCTTTGTACTCCGACCTCGTTGGGGACATGCATTAAGACGGCAAGGAGCAGACCACTCTGGTACCACTGATATGGATTTTATGAGTAGAAAGAAATGAATACAAATTATTAATAGGTCCTTAACACAAAATAACAGAGATACAGTAAAACTGGTTTTCTATTCAATAACGAAATAAGTTGAAACTGTAAAATGCAGCGGAAACAAGCTTGTTGGAATGGTGGTGGCTTATCTCTGAGAAGAGATGTGACGACATCGCACATTCACAAGAAGTAGGTTACAATGAGGATATGAAGGCCTTTTTACAATAATAAAGAATGCCAAAAACCCTAGACATCCAAAAACCTAACCCTAGGAGATGAAACGCCAAAAGTCATGTGGGCCCCGTTTGGGTAAGCTAGTACATCAACTTCCCGGGGTCGTAACTTTTGCATAAGATCTTCATTTTAGGCGTGTGATAGCCTGTTGGAAAGGTATCATAGAGGAGATTCATTTTGGGGGCTCTATCTGCCTTCAGCTATCATTGAGGAGCTCAATACCAAAAAACCTTCATTTAGGCCCTCAAAATGGCCCCGGAAGTAAAAACTACTAAAAATAGTAAATTGCCAAAAATGTCATAAAACTATTTTGAGCCAGTTGGAAAAGGTGGGTGGCCACCGATATCCATCTGGATCAGAGATTCAACAAGAATATCCTAGTGAAAATTATGCACCTACACTAGGATGGAGCCTCAGGCTATTTTTAGGTGGAAGTATAATTTTAGATGACGAGAAAATTTTATGTATAGATGATGTCTATTTATAGATGGTGAGCAAATTCTATTTATAGATGTATGTCGAATATTATTATCCCTTAATAATAGTTGGACAATAAATATTAATCTATTCTCAATGAGCACTTGGAAATAGTTAACTGAAGTGGAAAATCATTTAGCTATAGGAAATTCGAGTTCAAAGGTTGACTGGTGGGACATGCAAGTCGAATTAGTTGTAACTAAGTGATTCGAAGTTGTAGAAAAGTTGGATGTGTATTTATGTGTGATTGATCTTTCTTCTTGATATTTCAATTGGCGATCATGTTTAAAATTCCGCAAGAATATTAGTAGAAGCGATTTTGTATTTAACAGTGGCATATAACTGTTAGATCACGAGAATCCAGACAATGCATAATTTGTATTAAAATTTCTACATGGTATCAGAGAACAAAAGATTGCAGAAGTTGAGTTTGTGATTGGACAGAATTTGAATTTGCAGAAAGACTTTCTCGGTGCTACAACTGATTCAAGATCGAAATGGATTTCAATGGATTGAGGTTAGAGTATGCACTTGAGGGAAGCTTGAACTACATTTATTGGAATGACAGGATGGAGGCAGTACTCAAAGACAATGTCTTGAAGGAATTCATTGACAAAAATGTTCCTAAGCCATATGTTGCAGACGCTGCAAATCTTGATGCATGGAAAAAGAAAGTGGCAAAGGAGAGAAGGATCATGTTGGAGGGAGTACGAGACCACATTGTCTCAAGCCTCCATGGGAAAGTCACACCATATGAAATGTGTAATAATTTGATGGATCTATTCCAAAACAACAAAGACCATAGGAAATTGGTGCTCAAAGATAAAGTCAGGAAGATCAAGGTGGAGAAGGGCGACTCCATACCAAAATATCTCACGAAGTTTGTCCAATGTCAGGATGAGCTTGGGAGTGTGGGAATAGCAATCCTTGATGATGATTTGGTGAGCTTGGATCTCCTAGGACTTCCCAAGAGTTGGCACATTTATCAAGACTCTGTCAATGGAAGGGGAAAATTGCCAGACTGGGAACGACTATGGTCAGATTTGGTGCAGGAGGAGTTCAGGCAGAACACCATAGATGGCTCTTCATCAAAGCATGATGATGAAGAGGATTATTATTTGGCTGCCAAGGCAAGGAAAGGGAAGGGGAATAAATTCCATTCAAAATCTGAGTCTAAAGGCAAGACGCTGGATTTGTACAAAGTGAAGTGTTTTCACTATCACGAACATGGGAATCTCACTACTAACTGTCCACAGAAGAAGAAGAAAAATAAGGTTGTTGGAGTTGCAGCTGGTGAGGCACTTGCCTCACAATTTTAACTTGACTTCTCCTTGATCGCATGCATGGTGTCAAGTGCATTGGGATCAGTGTGGTATTTGTATAGTGGCGCTTCCTTCCACATGACAGGAGATAAGGAGCTTTTCAGTGACTTGGAGGAGCAAGATCTCAAAATGCATATAGAGATGGGCAACGATGGATGATACAGTGCGACTGGAATTGGTACCATTACCTTTCAGAGGAAGTCAAGTAAACCATTTCAATTGAAATATGTTATGCATTTTCCAGGTCTGAAGAAAAACTTGGTCTCAGTCGCAATGTTGGAGGATAGAGGCTATGATGTTGTTTTCAGCGATGGAAAAGCCTTCTTGTGACATAAAACAATGGGTCAAGTCAAGAATATAGGGATTCGAGTTAATAATCTCTACAAGAAGGAGGTAGATGGTTGTGCTGCCATGATGGGCAAGGTAGAAAAAGTTGTGATCCGGGATGAGGGAGAATTATTGCACAGAAGACTAGGCCATCTTCATCATGGAGCCTTGAAAATCATGCAGCAAATATCTACTGGACTTCCAACGGTAACACTTACTCAGTTAGATCAGTGCAAGGGTTGCACCATGGGGAAGTATGTAAACTCCACCTTTCATGAAAAGGAGAACCGTTCTTCGGTGATCCTGGAGAGAATTCACACAGACGTCTATGGACCATTCTCGGTTGCTTCAACAACAAAACATAAGTACTATGTTATTTTTGTTGATGAATTTTCTTGTAAATGTTGGATCTTCTTCATGCAGATGAAGGATCAAACATTCTCAAAGTTTTATGAGTTTAAAGCATTGGTGGAGAAAGAGTCGGGGAAGCAAGTGAAGGCTCTGAGGAGCAATAATGGTGGAGAATACATCTCTAATGAATTCAAAGACTTCTGCAGCAAAGAAGGAATTCAAAGAGAACTCACAACGCCTCATAAACCACAACAAAATGGGGTCGCGGAGAGGAAGAACAGAATGATCGTGGGTGCAGCACGAGCGATGTTGCATGATTAGGGCCTACCAATGCATTTGTGGGTGGAAGAATGAAACACTGTGGTTTATGTGAAAAATCATTATCTTCATAGAGTACTTGGCATGAGTACACTCGAAGAAGCTTTCACTGGTAAGAAACCTGATGTTTCTCATTTTAATATTTTTGTCTCATCTATTTATGTGCATGTGACCAAGAATTCCAGGAAGAAGCTGGAGATGACTGCTGAAGTTGGAATATTTGTGGGGTACACAGAAAAACCCCATAATTATCGTGTGTATTTTTATAATAGTAAGATGATTATTATGTGACGGGATATAAAATTCAATGAGGGGAAAGCCATTCGGTTGTCGCTTGAGAGAGAGCTAGACTTGCATGCAAAGGAGGAACCGTTGGTTCCCAAAGATGAGTCTCAAGATGTGAATCAGCCACATGAGGAGGTTCGTGGAGTGGAGGAAGCCACTCATGCAGATCCATCCATCAGAAATGGCAGAAAACACACCATGGAAGCTGATAGATTGAGACTAGATGTTGCACAAAATGTAGGAGCCCCTACTTCACAGTGCAGACAGAGACAGTCTCTTGATCGATTTATTGGATACATGGCTCTCATAAGCAAATGTATTGTGACTGAACCATATTCCTTTCAGGAAGCAGTGCAGGATCCCACTTGGGTTGATGCAATGGTGGAGGAGTATGACTCCATTTTCAAAAATAGTGTCCCAAGACTGATTGACAAATCAGTGGTAGGTTCAAGATGGATCTACAAGGGTAAGATTTTAATCATTCTTCTTTATGTTGATGATTTAATACTGACTAGTGATGAGAAGTTGATACACTCATGCAAGGAGTACCTTGCAAAGGAGTTCGAGATGAAGGATATGGGCCTCCTTCATTATTTCCTTGGATTGGAAATATGGCAGCGAGATGGTGAAATTTTTGTGTCTCAAGGAAAGTATGCAAGGGAGATACTAGGTAAGTTTCACATGGAGGGCTGCAAACCCATGGATATTCCTCTTCCAGGAAACTGGAGGAAAGAGGATACTACTTTTGGAGAGGTAGTGGATGCTATTTTCTATCGACAGTTAGTGGGTTTGCTCATGTATCTAATGAACATGAGACCAGACATTTTCTATGCGGTTAACGAGTTGATTCAAGTGATGGTTAAGCCTACCAAGCTCTTTTGGAAGGCGGGTAAGCATGTATTGAGACACCTGAGGGGCACGTCTGAGTATGGCTTATGGTATAGATAGATGGATGAGGTGAAGTTGCATGGCTTCACTGATGTATATTGGGCGAGTATCCCAACAGACAGAAAGAGCACATCAGGGGAGGTATTTAGTATCGAATCTATAGTTGCTTCTTAGTACAGTAGGAAACAGAGATTTGTGGCACTCATTTCAACGAAAGCGGAATACATGGAAGCGATTCAAGTTGGATGTAAGGCTATCTAGATGAGAAAGATCTTGGTTGGTTTGTTTGGTTCTCATTTAGATCCGACAGTGATTCATTGTGATAATCAGAGTTGCATTAAAATATCGATTAATCATGTGTTTCATGATATATCTAAGCATATAGATATCTGGTATCATCATATCAAATATTGTGTGCAGTGGAAGATCATGTTGCTTCAGTACATTCCTACAGAAGATCAGGATGCAGATATTCTGACGAAGGCGCTCACCAGGAGAAAATTTGAATACCATAGAGACAGGATCGGGGTGAAGGATAATCCCTTTCTTGTTGAGAGGGAGTGTTGAGATTCAACAAGAATATCCTAGTGAAAATTATGCACCTACACTAGGATGGAGCCTCGGGCTATTTTTAGGTGGAAATCTATTTTTAGATGATGAGAAAATTCTATTTATAGATGATGTCTATTTATAGATGGTGAGCAAATTCTATTTATAGATGTATGTCGACTATTATTATCCCTTAATAATAGTTGAACGATAAATATTAATCTATTCTCAATGAGCACTTGGAAATAGTTAACTGAAGTGGAAAATCAGTTAGCTATAGGAAATTTGAGTTCAAAGGTTGACTGGTGGGACAGGCAAGTCGAATTAGTTGTAACTGAGTGATTCGAAGTTGTAACAGAGTTGGATGTGTAGTTACGTGTGATTGATCTTTCTTCTTGATATTGCAATTGGCGATCATTTTTTAAATTCCGCAAGAATATTAGTAGAAGTGATTATGTATTTAATAGTGGCATATAATTGTTACATCAGGAGAATACAATCAATACATAATTTGTATTAAAATATCTACAGCGCGCTCGTCCAAATACCAATGTCCTACCTTGGATATCATTTTCTTGGTTGTCATCGATAGCCTTGGGCATTATTTCTTAAAAAGAATAAAATAAATTTGGGTGATGAATTCATCGTAGATGAGGGAGTAAGATTTCTTATACATGTTTTCCCATAGCATGTTGAAGTAGACGTGGACTGGGAGCTCTTCAATATGCCATCTCAGATTCATGTCGGTGAAGACATTCCTAGTGCACATGACATCGAGCAGGTATGAAGCCATGTAAAAAGTTGGTGCTTCCCCTTCCTTCGGCGTCTGAGCCTACTGCACACAAATGCTTAGTTGCTTAGAGATTATTTCTCCCTAGTTGAAACTACACCTGGTGATCAAAATTGTGTATGCCAAAGGCATCCATGCCTCAAAAAACTTGGAGCAATCTTTCTCTCCTTATAAATAAAAGATGAGATCCATAAAATAGACGTATGGCTCCCTCAAGTTAACCATCCCATACCAGCCAGTGCTCCAGCTATTAAACTTCTTGTCCTCCCTCCACCATGAGGCCTTCACCTGACTAGTGTCATGGTTTTCATAGAACTTCACCACAAATTCTATGTTTAGCCGCTCCTCTGGGTCTCTGAGTTTGTAATACTTATGAACTTCTATCGGGAGGAAAAATCTGACACACCTTCCATTGTCATCGTTTATTAAACATTTATGTGTGTATGTGTGGTTTATGAGCCATTTCAGGACCTCTATGCTGAGTAAAATGGGGGTTCTACTTGACACCATGTGTAGATACGACTGTCGGATGTTCAGGAACACCTAGTCATCAAGCGCCCTTACGTCTGGATCACTCTGTGGGACATATTATGGGTATTCTTCTCATATTATCATGTTAAAGAGATCCCCCCATTGTGGGAGTGCCATCTTGGACCCGGTTCTTACCTCTGTATCGCCAAAGGTCGGAGGTTGGATGAAAATCTTCTTCGTTGTTGTCTTGACGACATGCTCCGACCTAGGGACATATTCCAATTGTTTGGTGATCCCTGGAGAAGAGCCTTCATCTGTATCTGGTTCTTTTAGATTTGGTGCTCGCGGTGAGCATTTGGTGGTTGGCTTTCTTGGCATCATTGGTCTTGTAACTTAAGTCAAATTTCATAGACTGTGTAAAAACCGGATAAACACATATAAATTATAGCCATGTAAGATTTACATACCCGGATACATACCTATGAAGCTTGTTAAAACATGGTTATTTTTATAATCACAGGGTCGATATAGCCTTCGAGTTTCTCATCTTTCTCCTTCAAACGCTCTGGAATTCTCTTACACGCAGAATGATTTCGTTCACAACGGAACAAGAGATTTTAAACAGGAAAGATCTTACCATGTTGCATCATCCATTCAATTCGGGTTATGAGTGAATTTTCAATAAATTTGTTGTCAAATCTCTAGAACTTAAATTCATCGTGAGTTGACGACAGAGGCGCGGGTGGTGATGTGGTCTATCGGTGATTTTAAACGGTTGATTTGATTGGCACACGAGGTAGCAACTAATGTAGGATCGGGTATTAATTACCTCCTTAAATGCTCAAAATTTGATCGTATCTAATGCTAAAACGTCCCATCGTGTCGCTCTTTCAGTGGGTGGATCAGGGATCAAGGTTGTGCTACAAACATTTTTGTTTATATCCTCCTGCAAAAAGATCTAATGTTGATCGATCTTACCGTACAATGTTGATGCGGAAAATATGACTCTGAGGTGTGAATCGAACCTAGGGTACCAAGAATAACACGGGATAGAACTAGACCATACGACCCTCTTACCTGGTAAATACACATGGCGTTGGAGACTAGTGACTTAATTTTCTTGTATTAATAGGAGTTGGGAATTTCCTTAAGTTATTCGTTCTAAAACAAACTTTAGCTTGTCTATGGTCAAAAAGTGTTTGGGGTCGTTGAAAACGCATTGGGGATCGGGGATAGCTTTTATCGTGGTCAAAATGTTTTTTGTGATCCTTCTGGGTCTTCCTCAATTTTGATAAAGTGCGTCGGCCATAACACAAACCAAAACTTCCTTCTGTCGGTAACGATGGAGATCAGCGCTCAACGACTGTTGTTTCCTAAGTGGTTTCATTTTCTTCTTTGAATTACCTCTGATGTCGAACCTGAGCACGTTGGGTGAAGTGTTTGGCTGTCAATTCTTTATTCAGGTTTTAAGGTATTTTTAGTCATGGGGTTTCATAAGTTCAAGTAAACCTAAATAGGTGATGAGAGTCATGAAAATAAGAAAATACAAAACATTTCCCAAAATGAAATCGAATTAGACAATGTAGAAGATCAAGTGGTACCCAAAAAAGTAAAAAAATTGATAAAGGATTTTTAGGGTGTGTTGAGTACTAAACAAATGGTGAATTACTGGGCGAAATCAGAATCTCTGTTCCTACCTCGGGCTCAGCTGATGCAAAATTTGGTTAAGAAGTTAACTAGTTTTTTTATCGGAGACTCTTTTATCCTTGCATTTGAAATTCCCTGGCTGATGCATATGGGTCTGCATGTGGGGTTTCAAACTTTATTCTTCCTTTGTTTCCTGTAAACCTGAATCATGCCCTCTTTGACAAGAGTCGATTAAATAATTCACTGGAACCATTCCTTTTAGTTATCATCATTCACTTGCTATGGCATTTCTTCACTGCCAGCAAGCGGCCATAGCCCCGATGGAATCACCCCGACGTCACGGACCTTGCTCCGCTGCCAGCGAACGTCCATAGCCCCGACGGAGGTATCTTCATACCCTCTCCTAATTTATACTCATTTGATATATTTAATTTTATTTCGGCAGAATGCCCTGGGTGAGTGGGGGAGGAGGACGTCTGTTAGTTTTGAAGTGAGATGGTTAAGGTGAATTTTTTGCTAGCCTTGTCTAGAGGTACATGTAGTCCTTTCCAGCTTACCACCTTTCCCTTAAGGTTTTACCAGACCACCAGGCAGACACTTCATCACTTTTCCAAGGTTGTTCATCTGCAGATTAGATAGAAAACCCTTTAAAACAACCGCAGGTCTCCCAACGCTTATTGTGTTGTATGTAAGCGGTGATTCAGGAACATAGTTCATCATATCACATGAATTGAGGTCAACCAATGTTTTTTTAAACACAATCTTCAAAATATAAGAAGTAATATAACAAGAAACAAAAACAAAAAATGCACTCCACAATCAGCCTACCTAAAAACAAAACATCATGAAAACACACACACATTTTTTTTTTCATTTCTTTTTGTTTTTTAATGAAAATATTGTTTTAGGGCTTGGCCATTCACTGGGAGGGCATTAGGTTCCCCCCTCATATTTTGAAACTGATACGTTCCTGCCTCAATTTTCTCGACCACTTGAAAAGGTTTGAGCCATAAATTATGAAACTTTGAATGTTTTCCCTTCGGCTAATTTGCTTTGTCCCATTTTAGGACTAAGACTCCTATTTCAAAATTCTTCTCTTTGGCCTTATGCTTATCAAACCACCTTTTAACTATCTGTTGATGAGCTATGAGCTTTGATTTTTCTTTCTCCCTCTCTTCTTCCAACATGAGGAGGGTATAAATTCTTCGTTGTATAACTGATGAGGGTTGTCCTCTAGAATATTGAGCAAGTTGAAGAGATGGAAGATATAGCTCGTTCGAGAGAATGGATTCTTGTCTATATACCAGAAAGTATGGGGAATTTCATATAGCTTCCTTGGGTGTTACTCTATCATCCCATAAGGCATTATGGAGTGAATTGTGCCAATTCCTCTGGTTGTTTGCAATTGTTTTCTTTTATATCCTCACTAGGTTCTTATTGGTTGATTATGCCACTTTGTTCCCCTGTGGATAATAGTTTGTAGAGTATATGATTATGATTCCTTTGTCTAGATAAAACTCTATTAATAGGGTGGAAGAAAAGTAAGCCGAATTATAAAAAACAAGGATGGAAGGCATACTGAACCTTGTGATCAGATGTTGTTCTATGAATTGGATCGCCACATTTTCGTTTACATGAGTCATAGGGATGGCCTCTGCCCATTTCGTGAAATAATCTGTGGCAGTCAGTATGTATTTATGTTGTTTTGAATAACTCAGTGTAATTTCTCCTATGATATCTAACCCCCATTGCTTGAATGACCTGGAAACGACCACAAGTTGGAGTGGGACAGTTGCTCTATTTTCCCTCCCCACGCTTATTTGACAAGTTTTACAGTTTCTAGCGTATGTGTGAGCATCCCTGAACTGAGTAGGCCAATAATAGCCAACTCTCGTTATTTTGTGAGCAGTGGTGTTTCCTGCGAAATGTCCACCTGCAAGACCATCATTGAGCTCCTTTAGAACCTTGTCTGCATTTTCGCATTCCAGACATCTTAAAAGTAACCCATCGTAATTAACATGGAAGAGTACTGAATTTATGAGGCGATATTGTGTTGATTTTAACCTGAGGGCTCTCATTTCCCTAAGATTTGGGTTTTCAAGGCAAGTCCCATGATGCAGAAGATAAGTCAGTTTCTCATACCAAGACTCTTTCCCTGGGGAGACGTATTAAGCTTCACCACACCATAATTCCAATTCATTCTCCCATCCGGGGTATTCATTTACTTGGTCCTGGGCTTCAGCTGCCAGCTTTCATAATCCTTGTCCCTTAACTAGTTTAGCAAGTTTTATATCTAGATCAAATTCTTGGACTACTTCCATCCAGTTTCCTCTTCTTTCCCCCATCTCCTGTTGAGTGAATAGGGATCGGATTGTAGGGTGAGGCACGATGACTTTGGTATGGTTCTTTAGGATGTAAGATATAAAGTGTTTCACTGCCTTGTATACTACATAATCATGCTTGTCTATAGCAGGGTAATTTAGTTTGGCCCCTTGGATATTAGTGCTCATAAATGAGACCGGAGCCTCGTTGTTGTCATCATCCTTCTAATTCAATACTACAGCTAACGATTGGTCGGAGAAAAAGTGTAGAGGAAGAAATCTTTGCTAAAGTCGGGACTTCACAACACTGGGGCTTGAGATATTGCAGCCTTAATATTGCTGAAAGCACTTTTTCGTTCATCATCCCACTTAAGTTCAGCATCTTTGCGGATCATTTTTCGTAAGGGATTGATAGTTTCAGAGAAATCGGGGGTGAATTTCCTCACAAAATTGATTTTCCCAAAGAAATATTACATAGCCTTTTTGTTGTGGGGTAATGGAAGTTGAGTTGTAGCCCTAATCCGTTCTAGGTCTATGTGAATTCTTTCTTGAGATATAATATGACCTAGCAATTTACCTTCCTCCTCACCAAATATAGTTTTCTTATGGTTTAAGGATATACCATATTTCCTACACCTTTCGAAAATCTGGGTTAAGTGTTGGATGTGATCTTTTCTATTCTTTGAATACAAAGTCACATCGTCCATATAGAATACTACACATTTTTTTATCATTCCCCGAAATGCTACGTCCATGGCCCTCTGGAAGGTTTCCCCTTCATTGATTAACCCAAAGGGAATGTTTTTATAAGCAAAGGTTCCCCACTTGGTTCAGAAGGTAGTTTTCAAACGGTCTTCCTCTAAAATTAGAACTTGGTTCTAACCTGAAAACCCGTCTAGCAGGGAGAAAATCTCAGAGCCAGACATGGTCTGCAAGAGTTTCTCCATTGGTGGGACTGGGTAGTTGTCCTTTTCTGAAGCTCTGTTGAGGTTTCTGAAATCTACACATAGGCGGATCTCCCTAGACTTTTTCCTCACAGGAACCAAATTTTCTACCCATACAGAGTGTCTAACCTGGAAGATAATATTAGCATCTAGTAATTTCTTTAATTCCTGACACATGAGAGGCTCCAGGGATGGGCGGTACTTTCGGAGCTTCTATTGGAAGGGTTTCACTCCGGGTTTTAACGGAATTGTGTGTTGAATGATGAGAGTATCATAGGTTTTCAGATCTCGGTAGGACCATGCAAAGACATCTTCATATTGTCTTAAAAGTTTGAGATAGACCTTCCTTTCCTCTTTAGATATTGTCTTGCCGAGATTTATATTCTTGGGGTTTTATGGAGTTCCTAGATTTATAGTTTCGTACATGGGATATGAACTCCACGTTTTTGCGTTCGTTGACCCTTTGAATCTTTCCCTTAAGTCAAAAAGGTTTTCTAAATTGGCTACCCCTTTCAGTATCGTGTGAGACCTTGGTTTGTCATTTGGTTGAGTTGTATGAGGATTTTGTACGTGGGGGTCGGGTCCTATTGATTGCTCCTGAAATATTTCATCGTCAATAGCTAGATCTTTAAAATTATCCTAATTGGTCAAAAAGTTTATAATTTGTTCATCTCCTTCAAAAACATTCCAATTGGAAATATTGTTGGGCACTGATGGTTTGTAGAGTAGATCCACAGTGAATCAGGAGGTTTCATAGTCTTCTAGATGGGATAACCTTGAGGCAACGGTGGCTAGAGAGTCAGCAAGAGTGTTCTTTGTTCTGGGGATCGTTGTAATGTTGAAGGTTTCAAAATGTTCTATTAGTCCTTGCACTTCCTGTTGGTAATTCCTCAAGTGGGGAGACTTGCAATGTATAGTGGTCCTTAATTGTCTAATGATGATTTCCGAATCTCTGAAAACCTTCAATTGTTTAATGTTTAAGTCTATGGATTTCTTTAGCCCTTGTACTAGAGATTCATACTCGACGGTGTTGTTTGTGCATTCAAATTCTAGTCTACAGGACAGGAAATTTTGTTTACCTTTTGGATCAATGAGGATGCACCCTGCCCCTGAACCTTCTTTGGATTTAGATCCATCGAAGTATAAGGTCCAAATTTGTGAGAAAAAACCATCAGCTTCATTTTTTCTACTACTTTCCTCCTTTCGTCCTATCTGTTTCATGGTTTCTAATATTGGTTCCTGACATAAGAGGGTTTCCTACGCCGTCATTGGAAAATTTTCTTGAAAACTCATTTCGGATTTTTGAGTAAGAGGAACATCAGATGAGTGGGGGGAGAAATTCCCGAAATCAGAGTCACGGGAATAATTTCCTAGTACAGGGAAATCTGTCGATGAGGGTTCATTAAGGGTTTCTAGGTCGATGACAATTTGTTTTAGATATCTTTCCCTATCGATCCTGATCATATCCGTGTGTCCCTTTAATGGCAGCCAAAGGTGAGTCCAATCTATACTAAAGTATATGTTTAACTTCTCAGACCAATATTGACTCAGTAGTAATCCATAAGCTTCTAGGATATCCACTACAATGATGTCAATTACTTGCACAAATTTCGGGTGACTCGCCATCCTAATCATTACATCTTTGAGATCTCCTATCACATTTACATGGGTTCTGTCTAGTTGTATCACATGTTTATCACTTTTGAGAGGGACTGTGTTTAATTTCTTTCATATAGAAAATGGCATAACATTAGAGGATTCTCATGAGTCAACCAACCAGTTATGGAGGTTTCTATTGAAGACTTCAAATATCAAAAGGAACTGTGGGACAAAAGGATTTCCCTTCTTATCTTTAGAGCAAGCGTTTACAGTTGGTTTATTTCTTAGATCTGTGGAAGCTAGATTTTCTCCTTCGTGAGTGCTTGTTGTAGTAATTTCTACTGATTTCAACGCTTGTAACAGAAAGTCCTTTTGTTGAGGTATTCTACACATGTCCATGACCGATATATTTGCCTTCAACTTTTTCAAATATTCTACTATGTTGTAGTCTAGCTTGGGCTATTCTCGTGTATGGATGTTTATAGGATTTATTCGGGGGACAAAAGGTGCCTTCGTGTGATCAGGCATTGGTTTTCCTCCCAATTTTTGGGTTGCAGTAAGGTCGTTTGAGACAAGCTGACCTCTACTTCATGTTTGCACAGCCAATACCTCTGCAGGTGGTTCTTGAACCTCAAATAGGTCATCAGAAGGCATTAGTAGGTCAGGGTCCCATATCAGTGTTAGGACCCTATAATAGGAAAATCAGTACTTTGACTGATATCTATCTATTTAAGGCATATAGATTACTCATAACATTGTTTCTCATGGCATTCAGTGAAAGATGTAAAGGCGATAGAAAGCGCACGACACTGACCAAGCATAAGATGAGTAACTACACGCGAGCTTCAAAGAAAGTTAAAGTTCTTGTGCATTTTTTAGCAAGAAATTATGAATTTGGTTTGGATGGAAAAATTTTATTATTTTGGGTAAAAGAAAAGTTCGGTTTATTAGCCGAAATTTGGTTTTTATAGTCAATTTCTTGCCTTTTGAGCCAAAATTGGCCCCTCAGCCTTCATGAAGAGTGGTATGTCTTGTATATCAAAATATAAACTGTTTGAAAAATATTTTCCAAAAGGTATATTGGTTGAGGGCCAATCTCCAAGTACTCAACACCGAGACTTAGCACCTTTCACAAGCCTACAACAAACATACAAGTCGGGGCCAAGCACAAGTGGATAGCCTCGGGCTCACTTCATCAGAATACATTGTGGCTATTGACATATATCAATACTTGTTTTTATTTTCTCTTCATGAATGTGGGATTAATCCCCAAAACTTTAAAGGTAAAAAACAAAGAATTACTCTGTGTGCCCAGGGGTTGACTAGATCTCATGTATCAAGTAATGTCAGGGTGTTGACAGGCAATGTGCGCAGGTTCTTATGTTGATGCACCATCTGTAGTGGATATCATGACCAAGGATTTTACACAGCTGTTGGTTTTCTTCCCCAAGTCATATAAACAGAGCGCCAAGCTACATGATAATCAAAATCTCGAGATCAAATTTTCATGGAGCACCAGCACACCAAGCCACGGTTAGCAACAAACTTGTAAGCCAGCGCCCAAACGCAAGACTCTAGCTCCACGCAACCTGTCACACAACAACACAACACATGTCAGGGGTTAGCACGCAACATCATGCAATAGACAAGCGCCAAACTTCCAAGTGGCTATCCGTTGGCACATATCATCGGCTATACACCAAAACTGGAGAAAAATTTAAAACCCCATGCGCAGATGTCGGAATGATTTCACAGCTGTCAAAATTACAACTCCAGGTGCCATCGCCAACGAGAGGAAAAGCAGGGATGAAGAAAGTGCCAAGTTGTCAAACCAAGCATGTTGTCCAACAGAGTATTAACGAGTTGTTTTTATTAAAATCATTGGCTCTAATTTAGACTCAATCTCCAATTCATTTTTCCCACATATATCAGAGCTAAGCATCGGCCACTACAGCATCCGAGAGCTAGATCAAAATCATAAGCATGGAGGACCGAGTCATAGTATATCGCGGCCGTGGACAGATTATTGATCCACTCTTTATCAATGATCCTATAGACGACCCCTTACATCCAGTAAATAATGATAGACTCATTGTTTTTTGCATACACCAATGTATTAAGGCATTTGCAGATGCTCACTCTACTTTAGAGAAGGAACTGGGCCGAGAGTTATCCTCTGCACATCAAGCGCGCAGGTGGAAAATGTTGAGTTTAAGTGTTTGCAAAAGATGAAACTGGATGGCAATTTTCTTCGAAATGGAGCAGTTTCTCCATATGAATTCTACAAGGGCTCGCTTCGGCTCGATGGGAAAACTATTTCAAACCTTGATATTTTTAACAATAATGTAGATGGAGAGCATGATTGTCCTCGGGAAATGCTTCTAACAGGACCAAATATGGGAGGAAAATCAACACTTTTTCATGCCACCTGTTTAACGGTGATAATGGCTCAGCCTGGAGTATTGTTTGTCATGCTGGTATTGATTTATTTACTTCTAAAAATAGTTAGAGGAATGAGGTTGTAGCCATCAGTATTATTTCTTCAGATGGTTATGAAGATGTGTTGATTTACTCAGAGCAAGAGCAAACAGAGATACAGGGTGACGAACAAGCCGAGCAAGTTGTTGAAGGGTACCCTAATCTGCCATCCCCAACTCCTTCAGATAAACAGAATAAACCCTTGGCAGAAGCCTCTGCAAGCAGATTAAAACCAACCAGGTTCCAGAACATTAATCAACTATTGAGGAGAGTTTATGACTTAGAGATTTTTGAGAAGCAGATTAAAAAAGAGAAATGTTGAGTTGACTGACAGAAATGTTGAGCTTTATGACAACTATCAAGATGTTATGTTTTCAAGTTTTTGAGGCATGTATTATGGAAAAATGGTTAAGTGGCTCTTGAAATTCGTGGTAAAAATTGTCCATTTGTCACAACAGGATTTCAAAGTGCCTTTTCATCTTCTCGACAGTTATTGGAGATATTATGAAGACCAGTAAAGGGAATGTTATTTCTCCACCTGTCAATGTGTTGTCTACCATTCGAATGGAAAAGGACTTTGCTGAAACAACCCTCTGGAAATCAGGAGAATTTTTGCATGTGTCATTTCTGTTATAATCAACCCTTATGTTTAGGAGACCATCTGTGACATGTGTCAATCATTGTAATTGTTATCTATTTTTAGAAAGTAGGGGTATAGTTCAAGTTTTTTAGGACTGATAGTATCTTTACCTTTATATGCACATGTAAAAGAGGAAGGTGGGGTTCGACCTGTGAGGTGTTTTTCTTTTTTGGCTGGACCATGGGCTTTGCCATTCTAGAAAACTTTTTTCTGTAATCATTAAATGATTGATCAGTAATGGGCATGTTGTTTACAGGATTCTTGTGTGGATGTGTTGGTGGCGTTTCTTTTCTCTGTTAAGTATTTTTCCTGTTATCTTTTCACTTGTTTTCAATTCTTATTGTCAGAAGATAGTAACAGAGCAGAATTTATTGGCAGAATACTTTGCATCTGATCTTTTGATAATCTTTATGTTTCTCTTCTAAAAAGATCAGTTAAGGAATTCTTAGTTGCTCCTTTGCTTGGCCTTTTCCTCCCCTAGTTCTTCCTCAAATCGACACCATTCAAACTTAATTCGATCCAACATTTCCACTACCTTGCCCTGTGTAAGAGATTTGTCTAGATCTGAGAGTGAATCACATATTTAAGTGTAGACCCCATTTGCCTAATGGCCCTCCTTGTTGTCCCAAAACAACTATTTAAAAACAAAAACCCCAACCCCATACTTTCATTACTTTCATAGCTAGCCTGACTTCTATCCTATTCCATACCAAGTTTAAATCATACAGAGAGAGCCCTCTCTGAGTCTTGGAGGGCTAGATCCAAGACTCCAAGTGGTTTGAGGTTACCTCTGTGACTGCCTCCGCAGCCTTGGGCCAATTACAGAGCATTAACAATCAGCAAGGTTGTTTCTTCTGGTGGATCAACTTCTTCTTGATCAGTAATATTCATAACTGAGTCACTTGATTGTTCGGTTAGGTAAACCTCATCTACAATCTAGTTGGCCATAACATTCATGGCATGCACCCATTGTGGGCAGTCCCTTTCGGAGTGTTTCTCTTGGTGATAGGTACAGAAAGAGTCGGATGCTACATTTCCCAGGTCGATGTTTAAGTTGGATGGGGGAGGTTCAATTTCTTTTAATGGTGGATTTATTTTGAAAAATGGTTTATAGGGCCTCTGGCCTTTCTTTCCTTCCCCTACACTTATTTTCATGTCTATGATTTTGTTTGACAACTTCTTAACCATGCGTTGTAGGTATTATATGTCTCCACTTCCCTTATTGGGACCTTGTTCTATTTGTTTCCATGTGGGTCTATTCAATAGGAGTCCTCTCCTGGGAGGAGGTTGAAATTCCTTCTTAACTAATGAGACATGGCCTTATTTACATCCCTTCATCTAGAATTCTATTGTTTTTGCTTCTTCCAAATTCTCAGCTAAGTGTTTTTTGGCAACCCTCTTCACAAACATGGAAATAGAAGTTGGGAGAGCATTAGCATATACTTCGATTTGCAAAGCCTTAGTGGGTTTAGCTTCGGGTTGCAATTTGTTTAGGATAGTGGTGAATTTTTTATTAAAGTATTTACCCTTATCCTTTGAACTCATGGTGGTGGAGAACAACTCAACCATCAAGACTCCTGTAGTGGTTTCTTCTGCAAATTTATCAAGAAAATCCTTTTGAAACTTCATGCAACTAGTTATGGGCACTACAGCTACGTTAAAATACCACGTGGAGGCTGAATTCTCAAAA
>ML798324.1:0-31685 GCA_009831015.1 Picea engelmannii | reverse complement strand
TTTTGAGAATTCAGCCTCCACGTGGTATTTTAACGTAGCTGTAGTGCCCATAACTAGTTGCATGAAGTTTCAAAAGGATTTTCTTGATAAATTTGCAGAAGAAACCACTACAGGAGTCTTGATGGTTGAGTTGTTCTCCACCACCATGAGTTCAAAGGATAAGGGTAAATACTTTAATAAAAAATTCACCACTATCCTAAACAAATTGCAACCCGAAGCTAAACCCACTAAGGCTTTGCAAATCGAAGTATATGCTAATGCTCTCCCAACTTCTATTTCCATGTTTGTGAAGAGGGTTGCCAAAAAACACTTAGCTGAGAATTTGGAAGAAGCAAAAACAATAGAATTCTAGATGAAGGGATGTAAATAAGGCCATGTCTCATTAGTTAAGAAGGAATTTCAACCTCCTCCCAGGAGAGGACTCCTATTGAATAGACCCACATGGAAACAAATAGAACAAGGTCCCAATAAGGGAAGTGGAGACATATAATACCTACAACGCATGGTTAAGAAGTTGTCAAACAAAATCATAGACATGAAAATAAGTGTAGGGGAAGGAAAGAAAGGCCAGAGGCCCTATAAACCATTTTTCAAAATAAATCCACCATTAAAAGAAATTGAACCTCCCCCATCCAACTTAAACATCGACCTGGGAAATGTAGCATCCGACTCTTTCTGTACCTATCACCAAGAGAAACACTCCGAAAGGGACTGCCCACAATGGGTGCATGCCATGAATGTTATGGCCAACTAGATTGTAGATGAGGTTTACCTAACCGAACAATCAAGTGACTCAGTTATGAATATTACTGATCAAGAAGAAGTTGATCCACCAGAAGAAACAACCTTGCTGATTGTTAATGCTCTGTAATTGGCCCAAGGCTGCGGAGGCAGTCACAGAGGTAACCTCAAACCACTTGGAGTCTTGGATCTAGCCCTCCAAGACTCAGAGAGGGCTCTCTCTGTATGATTTAAACTTGGTATGGAATAGGATAGAAGTCAGGCTAGCTATGAAAGTAATGAAAGTATGGGGTTGGGGTTTTTGTTTTTAAATAGTTGTTTTGGGACAACAAGGAGGGCCATTAGGCAAATGGGGTCTACACTTAAATATGTGATTCACTCTCAGATCTAGACAAATCTCTTACACAGGGCAAGGTAGTGGAAATGTTGGATCGAATTAAGTTTGAATGGTGTCGATTTGAGGAAGAACTAGGGGAGGAAAAGGCCAAGCAAAGGAGCAACTAAGAATTCCTTAACTGATCTTTTTAGAAGAGAAACATAAAGATTATCAAAAGATCAGATGCAAAGTATTCTGCCAATAAATTCTGCTCTGTTACTATCTTCTGACAATAAGAATTGAAAACAAGTGAAAAGATAACAGGAAAAATACTTAACAGAGAAAAGAAACGCCACCAACACATCCACACAAGAATCCTGTAAACAACATGCCCATTACTGATCAATCATTTAATGATTACAGAAAAAAGTTTTCTAGAATGGCAAAGCCCATGGTCCAGCCAAAAAAGAAAAACACCTCACAGGTCGAACCCCACCTTCCTCTTTTACATGTGCATATAAAGGTAAAGATACTATCAGTCCTAAAAAACTTGAACTATACCCCTACTTTCTAAAAATAGATAACAATTACAATGATTGACACATGTCACAGATGGTCTCCTAAACATAAGGGTTGATTATAACAGAAATGACACATGCAAAAATTCTCCTGATTTCCAGAGGGTTGTTTCAGCAAAGTCCTTTTCCATTCGAATGGTAGACAACACATTGACAGGTGGAGAAATAACATTCCCTTTACTGGTCTTCATAATATCTCCAATAACTGTCGAGAAGATGAAAAGGCACTTTGAAATCCTGTTGTGACAAATGGACAATTTTTACCACGAATTTCAAGAGCCACTTAACCATTTTTCCATAATACATGCCTCAAAAACTTGAAAACATAACATCTTGATAGTTGTCATAAAGCTCAACATTTCTGTCAGTCAACTCAACATTTCTCTTTTTTAATCTGCTTCTCAAAAATCTCTAAGTCATAAACTCTCCTCAATAGTTGATTAATGTTCTGGAACCTGGTTGGTTTTAATCTGCTTGCAGAGGCTTCTGCCAAGGGTTTATTCTGTTTATCTGAAGGAGTTGGGGATGGCAGATTAGGGTACCCTTCAACAACTTGCTCGGCTTGTTCGTCACCCTGTATCTCTGTTTGCTCTTGCTCTGAGTAAATCAACACATCTTCATAACCATCTGAAGAAATAATACTGATGGCTACAACCTCATTCCTCTAACTATTTTTAGAAGTAAATAAATCAATACCAGCATGACAAACAATACTCCAGGCTGAGCCATTATCACCGTTAAACAGGTGGCATGAAAAAGTGTTGATTTTCCTCCCATATTTGGTCCTGTTAGAAGCATTTCCCGAGGACAATCATGCTCTCCATCTACATTATTGTTAAAAATATCAAGGTTTGAAATAGTTTTCCCATCGAGCCGAAGCGAGCCCTTGTAGAATTCATATGGAGAAACTGCTCCATTTCGAAGAAAATTGCCATCCAGTTTCATCTTTTGCAAACACTTAAACTCAACATTTTCCACCTGCGCGCTTGATGTGCAGAGGATAACTCTCGGCCCAGTTCCTTCTCTAAAGTAGAGTGAGCATCTGCAAATGCCTTAATACATTGGTGTATGCAAAAAACAATGAGTCTATCATTATTTACTGGATGTAAGGGGTCGTCTATAGGATCATTGATAAAGAGTGGATCAATAATCTGTCCACGGCCGCGATATACTATGACTCGGTCCTCCATGCTTATGATTTTGATCTAGCTCTCGGATGCTGTAGTGGCCGATGCTTAGCTCTGATATATGTGGGAAAAATGAATTGGAGATTGAGTCTAAATTAGAGCCAATGATTTTAATAAAAACAACTCGTTAATACTCTGTTGGACAACATGCTTGGTTTGACAACTTGGCACTTTCTTCATCCCTGCTTTTCCTCTCGTTGGCGATGGCACCTGGAGTTGTAATTTTGACAGCTGTGAAATCATTCCGACATCTGCGCATGGGGTTTTAAATTTTTCTCCAGTTTTGGTGTATAGCCGATGATATGTGCCAACGGATAGCCACTTGGAAGTTTGGCGCTTGTCTATTGCATGATGTTGCGTGCTAACCCCTGACATGTGTTGTGTTGTTGTGTGACAGGTTGCGTGGAGCTAGAGTCTTGCGTTTGGGCGCTGGCTTACAAGTTTGTTGCTAACCGTGGCTTGGTGTGCTGGTGCTCCATGAAAATTTGATCTCGAGATTTTGATTATCATGTAGCTTGGCGCTCTGTTTATATGACTTGGGGAAGAAAACCAACAGCTGTGTAAAATCCTTGGTCATGATATCCACTACAGATGGTGCATCAACATAAGAACCTGCGCACATTGCCTGTCAACACCCTGACATTACTTGATACATGAGATCTAGTCAACCCCTGGGCACACAGAGTAATTCTTTGTTTTTTACCTTTAAAGTTTTGGGGATTAATCCCACATTCATGAAGAGAAAATAAAAACAAGTATTGATATATGTCAATAGCCACAATGTATTCTGATGAAGTGAGCCCGAGGCTATCCACTTGTGCTTGGCCCCGACTTGTATGTTTGTTGTAGGCTTGTGAAAGGTGCTAAGTCTCGGTGTTGAGTACTTGGAGATTGGCCCTCAACCAATATACCTTTTGGAAAATATTTTTCAAACAGTTTATATTTTGATATACAAGACATACCACTCTTCATGAAGGCTGAGGGGCCAATTTTGGCTCAAAAGGCAAGAAATTGACTATAAAAACCAAATTTCGGCTAATAAACCGAACTTTTCTTTTACCCAAAATAATAAAATTTTTCCATCCAAACCAAATTCATAATTTCTTGCTAAAAAATGCACAAGAACTTTAACTTTCTTTGAAGCTCGCGTGTAGTTACTCATCTTATGCTTGGTCAGTGTCGTGCGCTTTCTATCGCCTTTACATCTTTCACTGAATGCCATGAGAAACAATGTTATGAGTAATCTATATGCCTTAAATAGATAGATATCAGTCAAAGTACTGATTTTCCTATTATAGGGTCCTAACACTGATATGGGACCCTGACCTACTAATGCCTTCTGATGACCTATTTGAGGTTCAAGAACCACCTGCAGAGGTATTGGCTGTGCAAACATGAAGTAGAGGTCAGCTTGTCTCAAACGACCTTACTGCAACCCAAAAATTGGGAGGAAAACCAATGCCTGATCACACGAAGGCACCTTTTGTCCCCCGAATAAATCCTATAAACATCCATACACGAGAATAGCCCAAGCTAGACTACAACATAGTAGAATATTTGAAAAAGTTGAAGGCAAATATATCGGTCATGGACATGTGTAGAATACCTCAACAAAAGGACTTTCTGTTACAAGCGTTGAAATCAGTAGAAATTACTACAACAAGCACTCACGAAGGAGAAAATCTAGCTTCCACAGATCTAAGAAATAAACCAACTGTAAACGCTTGCTCTAAAGATAAGAAGGGAAATCCTTTTGTCCCACAGTTCCTTTTGATATTTGAAGTCTTCAATAGAAACCTCCATAACTGGTTGGTTGACTCATGAGAATCCTCTAATGTTATGCCATTTTCTATATGAAAGAAATTAAACACAGTCCCTCTCAAAAGTGATAAACATGTGATACAACTAGACAGAACCCATGTAAATGTGATAGGAGATCTCAAAGATGTAATGATTAGGATGGCGAGTCACCCGAAATTTGTGCAAGTAATTGACATCATTGTAGTGGATATCCTAGAAGCTTATGGATTACTACTGAGTCAATATTGGTCTGAGAAGTTAAACATATACTTTAGTATAGATTGGACTCACCTTTGGCTGCCATTAAAGGGACACACGGATATGATCAGGATCGATAGGGAAAGATATCTAAAACAAATTGTCATCGACCTAGAAACCCTTAATGAACCCTCATCGACAGATTTCCCTGTACTAGGAAATTATTCCCGTGACTCTGATTTCGGGAATTTCTCCCCCCACTCATCTGATGTTCCTCTTACTCAAAAATCCGAAATGAGTTTTCAAGAAAATTTTCCAATGACGGCGTAGGAAACCCTCTTATGTCAGGAACCAATATTAGAAACCATGAAACAGATAGGACGAAAGGAGGAAAGTAGTAGAAAAAATGAAGCTGATGGTTTTTTCTCACAAATTTGGACCTTATACTTCGATGGATCTAAATCCAAAGAAGGTTCAGGGGCAGGGTGCATCCTCATTGATCCAAAAGGTAAACAAAATTTCCTGTCCTGTAGACTAGAATTTGAATGCACAAACAACACCGTCGAGTATGAATCTCTAGTACAAGGGCTAAAGAAATCCATAGACTTAAACATTAAACAATTGAAGGTTTTCAGAGATTCGGAAATCATCATTAGACAATTAAGGACCACTATACATTGCAAGTCTCCCCACTTGAGGAATTACCAACAGGAAGTGCAAGGACTAATAGAACATTTTGAAACCTTCAACATTACAACGATCCCCAGAACAAAGAACACTCTTGCTGACTCTCTAGCCACCGTTGCCTCAAGGTTATCCCATCTAGAAGACTATGAAACCTCCTGATTCACTGTGGATCTACTCTACAAACCATCAGTGCCCAACAATATTTCCAATTGGAATGTTTTTGAAGGAGATGAACAAATTATAAACTTTTTGACCAATTAGGATAATTTTAAAGATCTAGCTATTGACGATGAAATATTTCAGGAGCAATCAATAGGACCCGACCCCCACGTACAAAATCCTCATACAACTCAACCAAATGACAAACCAAGGTCTCACACGATACTGAAAGGGGTAGCCAATTTAGAAAACCTTTTTGACTTAAGGGAAAGATTCAAAGGGTCAACGAACGCAAAAACGTGGAGTTCATATCCCATGTACGAAACTATAAATCTAGGAACTCCATAAAACCCCAAGAATATAAATCTCGGCAAGACAATATCTAAAGAGGAAAGGAAGGTCTATCTCAAACTTTTAAGACAATATGAAGATGTCTTTGCATGGTCCTACCGAGATCTGAAAACCTATGATACTCTCATCATTCAACACACAATTCCGTTAAAACCCGGAGTGAAACCCTTCCAATAGAAGCTCCGAAAGTACCGCCCATCCCTGGAGCCTCTCATGTGTCAGGAATTAAAGAAATTACTAGATGCTAATATTATCTTCCAGGTTAGACACTCTGTATGGGTAGAAAATTTGGTTCCTGTGAGGAAAAAGTCTAGGGAGATCCGCCTATGTGTAGATTTCAGAAACCTCAACAGAGCTTCAGAAAAGGACAACTACCCAGTCCCACCAATGGAGAAACTCTTGCAGACCATGTCTGGCTCTGAGATTTTCTCCCTGCTAGACGGGTTTTCAGGTTAGAACCAAGTTCTAATTTTAGAGGAAGACCGTTTGAAAACTACCTTCTGAACCAAGTGGGGAACCTTTGCTTATAAAAACATTCCCTTTGGGTTAATCAATGAAGGGGAAACCTTCCAGAGGGCCATGGACGTAGCATTTCGGGGAATGATAAAAAAATGTGTAGTATTCTATATGGACGATGTGACTTTGTATTCAAAGAATAGAAAAGATCACATCCAACACTTAACCCAGATTTTCGAAAGGTGTAGGAAATATGGTATATCCTTAAACCATAAGAAAACTATATTTGGTGAGGAGGAAGGTAAATTGCTAGGTCATATTATATCTCAAGAAAGAATTCACATAGACCTAGAACGGATTAGGGCTACAACTCAACTTCCATTACCCCACAACAAAAAGGCTATGTAATATTTCTTTGGGAAAATCAATTTTGTGAGGAAATTCACCCCCGATTTCTCTGAAACTATCAATCCCTTACGAAAAATGATCCGCAAAGATGCTGAACTTAAGTGGGATGATGAACGAAAAAGTGCTTTCAGCAATATTAAGGCTGCAATATCTCAAGCCCCAGTGTTGTGAAGTCCCGACTTTAGCAAAGATTTCTTCCTCTACACTTTTTCTCCGACCAATCGTTAGCTGTAGTATTGAATTAGAAGGATGATGACAACAACGAGGCTCCGGTCTCATTTATGAGCACTAATATCCAAGGGGCCAAACTAAATTACCCTGCTATAGACAAGCATGATTATGTAGTATACAAGGCAGTGAAACACTTTATATCTTACATCCTAAAGAACCATACCAAAGTCATCGTGCCTCACCCTACAATCCGATCCCTATTCACTCAACAGGAGATGGGGGAAAGAAGAGGAAACTGGATGGAAGTAGTCCAAGAATTTGATCTAGATATAAAACTTGCTAAACTAGTTAAGGGACAAGGATTATGAAAGCTGGCAGCTGAAGCCCAGGACCAAGTAAATGAATACCCCGGATGGGAGAATGAATTGGAATTATGGTGTGGTGAAGCTTAATACGTCTCCCCAGGGAAAGAGTCTTGGTATGAGAAACTGACTTATCTTCTGCATCATGGGACTTGCCTTGAAAACCCAAATCTTAGGGAAATGAGAGCCCTCAGGTTAAAATCAACACAATATCGCCTCATAAATTCAGTACTCTTCCATGTTAATTACGATGGGTTACTTTTAAGATGTCTGGAATGCGAAAATGCAGACAAGGTTCTAAAGGAGCTCAATGATGGTCTTGCAGGTGGACATTTCGCAGGAAACACCACTGCTCACAAAATAACGAGAGTTGGCTATTATTGGCCTACTCAGTTCAGGGATGCTCACACATACGCTAGAAACTGTAAAACTTGTCAAATAAGCGTGGGGAGGGAAAATAGAGCAACTGTCCCACTCCAACTTGTGGTCGTTTCCAGGTCATTCAAGCAATGGGGGTTAGATATCATAGGAGAAATTACACTGAGTTATTCAAAACAACATAAATACATACTGACTGCCACAGATTATTTCACGAAATGGGCAGAGGCCATCCCTATGACTCATGTAAACGAAAATGTGGCGATCCAATTCATAGAACAACATCTGATCACAAGGTTCAGTATGCCTTCCATCCTTGTTTTTTATAATTCGGCTTACTTTTCTTCCACCCTATTAATAGAGTTTTATCTAGACAAAGGAATCATAATCATATACTCTACAAACTATTATCCACAGGGGAACAAAGTGGCATAATCAACCAATAAGAACCTAGTGAGGATATAAAAGAAAACAATTGCAAACAACCAGAGGAATTGGCACAATTCACTCCATAATGCCTTATGGGATGATAGAGTAACACCCAAGGAAGCTATATGAAATTCCCCATACTTTCTGGTATATAGACAAGAATCCATTCTCTCGAACGAGCTATATCTTCCATCTCTTCAACTTGCTCAATATTCTAGAGGACAACCCTCATCAGTTATACAACGAAGAATTTATACCCTCCTCATGTTGGAAGAAGAGAGGGAGAAAGAAAAATCAAAGCTCATAGCTCATCAACAGATAGTTAAAAGGTGGTTTGATAAGCATAAGGCCAAAGAGAAGAATTTTGAAATAGGAGTCTTAGTCCTAAAATGGGACAAAGCAAATTAGCCGAAGGGAAAACATTCAAAGTTTCATAATTTATGGCTCAAACCTTTTCAAGTGGTCGAGAAAATTGAGGCAGGAACGTATCAGTTTCAAAATATGAGGGGGGAACCTAATGCCCTCCCAGTGAATGGCCAAGCCCTAAAACAATATTTTCATTAAAAAACAAAAAGAAATGAAAAAAAAAATGTGTGTGTGTTTTCATGATGTTTTGTTTTTAGGTAGGCTGATTGTGGAGTGCATTTTTTGTTTTTGTTTCTTGTTATATTACTTCTTATATTTTGAAGATTGTGTTTAAAAAAACATTGGTTGACCTCAATTCATGTGATATGATGAACTATGTTCCTGAATCACCGCTTACATACAACACAATAAGCGTTGGGAGACCTGCGGTTGTTTTAAAGGGTTTTCTATCTAATCTGCAGATGAACAACCTTGGAAAAGTGATGAAGTGTCTGCCTGGTGGTCTGGTAAAACCTTAAGGGAAAGGTGGTAAGCTGGAAAGGACTACATGTACCTCTAGACAAGGCTAGCAAAAAATTCACCTTAACCATCTCACTTCAAAACTAACAGACGTCCTCCTCCCCCACTCACCCAGGGCATTCTGCCGAAATAAAATTAAATATATCAAATGAGTATAAATTAGGAGAGGGTATGAAGATACCTCCGTCGGGGCTATGGACGTTCGCTGGCAGCGGAGCAAGGTCCGTGACGTCGGGGTGATTCCATCGGGGCTATGGCCGCTTGCTGGCAGTGAAGAAATGCCATAGCAAGTGAATGATGATAACTAAAAGGAATGGTTCCAGTGAATTATTTAATCGACTCTTGTCAAAGAGGGCATGATTCAGGTTTACAGGAAACAAAGGAAGAATAAAGTTTGAAACCCCACATGCAGACCCATATGCATCAGCCAGGGAATTTCAAATGCAAGGATAAAAGAGTCTCCGATAAAAAAACTAGTTAACTTCTTAACCAAATTTTGCATCAGCTGAGCCCGAGGTAGGAACAGAGATTCTGATTTCGCCCAGTAATTCACCATTTGTTTAGTACTCAACACACCCTAAAAATCCTTTATCAATTTTTTTACTTTTTTGGGTACCACTTGATCTTCTACATTGTCTAATTCGATTTCATTTTGGGAAATGTTTTGTATTTTCTTATTTTCATGACTCTCATCACCTATTTAGGTTTACTTGAACTTATGAAACCCCATGACTAAAAATACCTTAAAACCTGAATAAAGAATTGACAGCCAAACACTTCACCCAACGTGCTCAGGTTCGACATCAGAGGTAATTCAAAGAAGAAAATGAAACCACTTAGGAAACAACAGTCGTTGAGCGCTGATCTCCATCGTTACCGACAGAAGGAAGTTTTGGTTTGTGTTATGGCCGACGCACTTTATCAAAATTGAGGAAGACCCAGAAGGATCACAAAAAACATTTTGACCACGATAAAAGCTATCCCCGATCCCCAATGCGTTTTCAACGACCCCAAACACTTTTTGACCATAGACAAGCTAAAGTTTGTTTTAGAACGAATAACTTAAGGAAATTCCCAACTCCTATTAATACAAGAAAATTAAGTCACTAGTCTCCAACGCCATGTGTATTTACCAGGTAAGAGGGTCGTATGGTCTAGTTCTATCCCGTGTTATTCTTGGTACCCTAGGTTCGATTCACACCTCAGAGTCATATTTTCCGCATCAACATTGTACGGTAAGATCGATCAACATTAGATCTTTTTGCAGGAGGATATAAACAAAAATGTTTGTAGCACAACCTTGATCCCTGATCCACCCACTGAAAGAGCGACACGATGGGACGTTTTAGCATTAGATACGATCAAATTTTGAGCATTTAAGGAGGTAATTAATACCCGATCCTACATTAGTTGCTACCTCGTGTGCCAATCAAATCAACCGTTTAAAATCACCGATAGACCACATCACCACCCGCGCCTCTGTCGTCAACTCACGATGAATTTAAGTTCTAGAGATTTGACAACAAATTTATTGAAAATTCACTCATAACCCGAATTGAATGGATGATGCAACATGGTAAGATCTTTCCTGTTTAAAATCTCTTGTTCCGTTGTGAACGAAATCATTCTGCGTGTAAGAGAATTCCAGAGCGTTTGAAGGAGAAAGATGAGAAACTCGAAGGCTATATCGACCCTGTGATTATAAAAATAACCATGTTTTAACAAGCTTCATAGGTATGTATCCGGGTATGTAAATCTTACATGGCTATAATTTATATGTGTTTATCCGGTTTTTACACAGTCTATGAAATTTGACTTAAGTTACAAGACCAATGACGCCAAGAAATCCAACCACCAAACGCTCGCCGCGAGCACCAAATCTAAAAGAACTAGATACAGATGAAGGTTCTTCTCCAGGGATCACCAAACAATTGGAATATGTCCCTAGGTCGGAGCATGTCATCAAGACAACAACGAAGAAGATTTTCATCCAACCTCCGACCTTTGGCGATACAGAGGTAAGAACCGGGTCCAAGATGGTGCTCCCACAATGGGGGGATCTCTTTAACATGATAATATGAGAAGAATACCCATAATATGTCCCACAGAGTGATCCATACGTAAGGGCGCTTGATGACTAGGTGTTCCTGAACATCCAACAGTCGTATCTACACATGGTGTCAAGTAGAACCCCCATTTTACTCAGCATAGAGGTCCTGAAATGGCTCATCAACCACACATACACACATAAATGTTTAATAAACGATGACAATGGAAGGTGTGTCGGAGTTTTCCTCCCGATAGAAGTTCATAAGTATTACAAACTCAGAGACCCAGAGGAGCGGCTAAACATAGACTTTGTGGTGAAGTTCTATGAAAACCATGACACTAGCCGGGTGAAGGCCTCATGGTGGAGGGAGGACAAGAAGTTTAATAGCCGGAGCACTGGCTGGTATGGGACGGTTAACTTGAGGGAGCCATACGTCTATTTGATGGATCTCATCTTTTAGTTATACGAAGAGAAAGATTGCTCCAAGTTTTTTGAGGCATGGATGCCTTTGGCATACACAATTTTGATCACCAGGTGTATTTTCAACTAGGGAGAAATAATCTCTACGCAACTAAGCATCTGTGTGCAGTCGGCTCAGACGCCGAAGGAAGGGGAAGCACCAACTTTTTACATGGCTTCATACCTGCTCGATGTCATGTGCACTAGGAATGTCTTTGCCGACATGAATCTGATATGGCATATTGAAGAGCTCCCAGTCCACGTCTACTTCAACATGCTATGGGAAAACATGTATAAGAAATCTTACTCCCTCATCTGCGATGAATTCATCACCCAAATTTATTTTATTCTTTTTAAGAAATAATGCCCAAGGCTATCGATGACAACCAAGAAAATGATATCCAAGGTAGGACATTGGTATTTGGATGAGCGCGCTGTAGAGATTTTAATACAAATTATGTATTGCTTGTATTCTCCTGATGTAACAATTATATGCCACTGTTAAATACATAATCACTTCTACTAATATTCTTGCGGAATTTAAAAAATGATCACCAATTGCAATATCAAGAAGAAAGATCAATCACATGTAACTACACATCCAACTCTGTTACAACTTCGAATCACTCAATTACAACTAATTCGACTTGCCTGTCCCACCAGTCAACCTTTGAACTCAAATTTCCTATAGCTAACTGATTTTCCACTTCAGTTAACTATTTCCAAGTGCTCATTGAGAATAGATTAATATTTATCGTCCAACTATTATTAAGGGATAATAATAGTCGACATACATCTATAAATAGAATTTTCTCACCATCTATAAATAGACATCATCTATAAATAGAATTTTCTCATCATCTAAAAATAGACTTCCACCTAAAAATAGCCTGAGGCTCCATCCTAGTGTAGGTGCATAATTTTCACTAGGATATTCTTGTTGAATCTCAACATTCCCTCTCAACAAGAAAGGGATTATCCTTCACCCCGATCTTGTCTCTATGGTATTCAAATTTTCTCCTGGTGAGCGCCTTCGTCAGAATATCTGCATCCTGATCTTCTGTAGGAATGTACTGAAGCAACATGATCTTCCACTGCACACAATATTTGATATGATGATACCAGATATCTATATGCTTAGATATATCATGAAACACATGATTAATCGATATTTTAATGCAACTCTGATTATCACAATGAATCACTGTCGGATCTAAATGAGAACCAAACAAACCAACCAAGATCTTTCTCATCTAGATAGCCTTACATCCAACTTGAATCGCTTCCATGTATTCCGCTTTCGTTGAAATGAGTGCCACAAATCTCTGTTTCCTACTGTACTAAGAAGCAACTATAGATTCGATACTAAATACCTCCCCTGATGTGCTCTTTCTGTCTGTTGGGATACTCGCCCAATATACATCAGTGAAGCCATGCAACTTCACCTCATCCATCTATCTATACCATAAGCCATACTCAGACGTGCCCCTCAGGTGTCTCAATACATGCTTACCCGCCTTCCAAAAGAGCTTGGTAGGCTTAACCATCACTTGAATCAACTCGTTAACCGCATAGAAAATGTCTGGTCTCATGTTCATTAGATACATGAGCAAACCCACTAACTGTCGATAGAAAATAGCATCCACTACCTCTCCAAAAGTAGTATCCTCTTTCCTCCAGTTTCCTGGAAGAGGAATATCCATGGGTTTGCAGCCCTCCATGTGAAACTTACCTAGTATCTCCCTTGCATACTTTCCTTGAGACACAAAAATTTCACCATCTCGCTGCCATATTTCCAATCCAAGGAAATAATGAAGGAGGCCCATATCCTTCATCTCGAACTCCTTTGCAAGGTACTCCTTGCATGAGTGTATCAACTTCTCATCACTAGTCAGTATTAAATCATCAACATAAAGAAGAATGATTAAAATCTTACCCTTGTAGATCCATCTTGAACCTACCACTGATTTGTCAATCAGTCTTGGGACACTATTTTTGAAAATGGAGTCATACTCCTCCACCATTGCATCAACCCAAGTGGGATCCTGCACTGCTTCCTGAAAGGAATATGGTTCAGTCACAATACATTTGCTTATGAGAGCCATGTATCCAATAAATCGATCAAGAGACTGTCTCTGTCTGCACTGTGAAGTAGGGGCTCCTACATTTTGTGCAACATCTAGTCTCAATCTATCAGCTTCCATGGTGTGTTTTCTGCCATTTCTGATGGATGGATCTGCATGAGTGGCTTCCTCCACTCCACGAACCTCCTCATGTGGCTGATTCACATCTTGAGACTCATCTTTGGGAACCAACGGTTCCTCCTTTGCATGCAAGTCTAGCTCTCTCTCAAGCGACAACCGAATGGCTTTCCCCTCATTGAATTTTATATCCCGTCACATAATAATCATCTTACTATTATAAAAATACACACGATAATTATGGGGTTTTTCTGTGTACCCCACAAATATTCCAACTTCAGCAGTCATCTCCAGCTTCTTCCTGGAATTCTTGGTCACATGCACATAAATAGATGAGACAAAAATATTAAAATGAGAAACATCAGGTTTCTTACCAGTGAAAGCTTCTTCGAGTGTACTCATGCCAAGTACTCTATGAAGATAATGATTTTTCACATAAACCACAGTGTTTCATTCTTCCACCCACAAATGCATTGGTAGGCCCTAATCATGCAACATCGCTCGTGCTGCACCCACGATCATTCTGTTCTTCCTCTCCGCGACCCCATTTTGTTGTGGTTTATGAGGCGTTGTGAGTTCTCTTTGAATTCCTTCTTTGCTGCAGAAGTCTTTGAATTCATTAGAGATGTATTCTCCACCATTATTGCTCCTCAGAGCCTTCACTTGCTTCCCCGACTCTTTCTCCACCAATGCTTTAAACTCATAAAACTTTGAGAATGTTTGATCCTTCATCTGCATGAAGAAGATCCAACATTTACAAGAAAATTCATCAACAAAAATAACATAGTACTTATGTTTTGTTGTTGAAGCAACCGAGAATGGTCCATAGACGTCTGTGTGAATTCTCTCCAGGATCACCGAAGAACGGTTCTCCTTTTCATGAAAGGTGGAGTTTACATACTTCCCCATGGTGCAACCCTTGCACTGATCTAACTGAGTAAGTGTTACCGTTGGAAGTCCAGTAGATATTTGCTGCATGATTTTCAAGGCTCCATGATGAAGATGGCCTAGTCTTCTGTGCAATAATTCTCCCTCATCCCGGATCACAACTTTTTCTGCCTTGCCCATCATGGCAGCACAACCATCTACCTCCTTCTTGTAGAGATTATTAACTCGAATCCCTATATTCTTGACTTGACCCATTGTTTTATGTCACAAGAAGGCTTTTCCATCGCTGAAAACAACATCATAGCCTCTATCCTCCAACATTGCAACTGAGACCAAGTTTTTCTTCAGACCTGGAACATGCATAACATATTTCAATTGAAATGGTTTACTTGACTCCCTCTGAAAGGTAATGGTACCAATTCCAGTCGCACTGTATCATCCATCGTTGCCCATCTCTATATGCATTTTGATATCTTGCTCCTCCAAGTCACTGAAAAGATCCTTATCTCCTGTCATGTGGAAGGAAGCGCCACTATACAAATACCACACTGATCCCAATGCACTTGACACCATGCATGCGATCAAGGAGAAGTCAAGTTAAAATTGTGAGGCAAGTGCCTCACCATCTACAACTCCAACAACCTTATTTTTCTTCTTCTTCTGCGGACAGTTAGTAGTGAGATGCCCATGTTCGTGATAGTGAAAACACTTCACTTTGGACAAATCCAGCGTCTTGCCTTTAGACTCAGATTTTGAATGGAATTTATTCCCCTTCCATTTCCTTGCCTTGGCAGCCAAATAATAATCCTCTTCATCATCATGCTTTGATGAAGAGCCATCTATGGTGTTCTGCCTGAACTCCTCCTGCACCAAATATGACCATAGTCGTTCCCAGTCTGGAAATTTTCCCCTTCCATTGAAATAGTCTTGATAAATGTGCCAACTCTTGGGAAGTCCTAGGAGATCCAAGATCACCAAATCATCATCAACGATTGCTATTCCCACACTCCCAAGCTCATCCTGACATTGGACAAACTTCGTGAGATATTTTGGTATGGAGTCGCCCTTCTCCATCTTGATCTTCCTGACTTTATCTTTGAGCACCAATTTCCTATGGTCGTTGTTGTTTTGGAATAGATCCATCAAATTATTACACATTTCACATGGTGTGACTTTCCCATGGAGGCTTGAGACAATGTGGTCTCGTACTCCCTCCAACATGATCCTTCTCGCCTTTGCCACTTTCTTTTTCCATGCATCAAGATTTGCAGCGTCTGCAACATATGGCTTAGGAACATCTTTGTCAATAAATTTCTTAAAGACATTGTCTTCGAGTACTGCCTCCATCATGTCCTTCCAATGAATGTAGTTCAAGCTTCCCTCAAGTGCATACTCTAACCTCAATCCATTGAAATCAATTTCGATCTTGAATCAGTTGTAGCACCGAGAAAGTCTTTCTGCAAATTCAAATTCTGTCCAATCACAAACTCAGCATCTGCAATCTTTTGTTCTCTGATACCATGTAGAAATTTTAATACAAATTATGCATTGTCTGGATTCTCGTGATCTAACAGTTATATGCCACTGTTAAATACAAAATCGCTTCTACTAATATTCTTGCGGAATTTTAAACATGATCGCCAATTGAAATATCAAGAAGAAAGATCAATCACACATAAATACACATCCAACTTTTCTACAACTTCGAATCACTTAGTTACAACTAATTCGACTTGCATGTCCCACCAGTCAACCTTTGAACTCGAATTTCCTATAGCTAAATGATTTTCCACTTCAGTTAACTATTTCCAAGTGCTCATTGAGAATAGATTAATATTTATTGTCCAACTATTATTAAGGGATAATAATATTCGACATACATCTATAAATAGAATTTGCTCACCATCTATAAATAGACATCATCTATACATAAAATTTTCTCGTCATCTAAAATTATACTTCCACCTAAAAATAGCCTGAGGCTCCATCCTAGTGTAGGTGCATAATTTTCACTAGGATATTCTTGTTGAATCTCTGATCCAGATGGATATCGGTGGCCACCCACCTTTTCCAACTGGCTCAAAATAGTTTTATGACATTTTTGGCAATTTACTATTTTTAGTAGTTTTTACTTCCGGGGCCATTTTGAGGGCCTAAATGAAGGTTTTTTGGTATTGAGCTCCTCAATGATAGCTGAAGGCAGATAGAGCCCCCAAAATGAATCTCCTCTATGATACCTTTCCAACAGGCTATCACACGCCTAAAATGAAGATCTTATGCAAAAGTTACGACCCCGGGAAGTTGATGTACTAGCTTACCCAAACGGGGCCCACATGACTTTTGGCGTTTCATCTCCTAGGGTTAGGTTTTTGGATGTCTAGGGTTTTTGGCATTCTTTATTATTGTAAAAAGGCCTTCATATCCTCATTGTAACCTACTTCTTGTGAATGTGCGATGTCGTCACATCTCTTCTCAGAGATAAGCCACCACCATTCCAACAAGCTTGTTTCCGCTGCATTTTACAGTTTCAACTTATTTCGTTATTGAATAGAAAACCAGTTTTACTGTATCTCTGTTATTTTGTGTTAAGGACCTATTAATAATTTGTATTCATTTCTTTCTACTCATAAAATCCATATCAGTGGTACCAGAGTGGTCTGCTCCTTGCCGTCTTAATGCATGTCCCCAACGAGGTCGGAGTACAAAGAGTTGGGTCTCGAGCTTGTTTCTCTTGAGGACAGAAGCTCTCGCACGCCCAAGAGACCTCCCATGGTAGGAGAAAATAAAGATGATGGGACAAGAGATCCTTTCAAACTATTGATTGAGGAAGCCCTCACGCAACAGAGGAACGAGATGATGGATATTTTCGCGCAAATCCTTCGACGACTACCAACAGGCGATGCATCTTCTTCGAACGGAGGCACCACCCCCTTCAAGGTACAAATAAACTTTGATATTCCTATATTTGAAGGTCAGATAGACGCAGATGCTGTAGACAAGTTGTTGAATCTACTAGAAGGGTATTTTTCTGTTCATAAATTTTCGAATAGAGAAAATATTACTTTTGCGCTCCTCAAAGCTGTTCCCCATGTCAAAGATTGGTGGGAAACTTTCTGTGAGCAAATGGAAACAGAGGAAACCTCATTATTTTCAGTCATGACCACCTTGGAATCCTTCAGGGATGCTATTAAGGAACAATACCACCCTGTCGAAAGTTATGACGACGTTTATACCAAATGGACCACACTGCGGCAAGAAAGAGATCAAGCAGTGCCAGATTTCACAAATATCTTCCATACCTTGCGCACCAAGTTCGGTATCAAAGATTCAGAGCGACATATGGTGCTCAAGTATCACTATGCTCTGCATAGATACATCCAGACCGAAATGGAATTTCTAGACATCTCATCCTTGGGCGCGACCTACCGATATGTTGTCAAAATTGAGCAGAAGCTAAAACAAAAGACGCGACAATTTGGGCCTGGGAACCCCTCATAACAAAAGCTAGGAAAGGGTGGCCCTAACCCACCGAAAAAAGGACAGAGCAAATATGGATAGTATCAAGACAACCATTACAAGCCACAAGCGAAGAAGGACACCAGAAAGACAAAGAAAGATACCGGGAAGTGGTGCGACTTCCATAAGATCCCTTGGCATAACACTGCTCACTGTTTCTCAAAGTAGTCGCTGGTGGCCGAAGTGAAAACCTCTGAATTAGATGCAGATTCTGACTCCGAGACAGAACCAGAAAGGGGAAGACGGATCATTGACACGGAACCCAGTGCCACCGTTTCTACCACAAGATCCAGCCTGGTGAACCAGACGAGCCAGAAGAATGAGAGTGCCTCTTCCATTCACAGATGTGGGTAAAAGGCACCCCACTGCACTTCATCGTTGACAGCGGTAGCCAAAAGAACCTCATCTCAGCAGAGGTCGTCAAGCAGCTGGCCCTGCCAACAACGCCGCACCCACAACCCTACACCATTGGATGGCTCTGCCAAGGAAGCAATCTCTGCGTCGGCCAACAGTGTCGACTGTCGTACGACATCAAGCCCTTCAAAGATGAGGTATTGTGTGATGTTTCTCCTCATGAAGTTTGTGATGTTCTTTTGGGCCAACCTTATTTATGGAAACGTCATGATGTATATGAGTCTAGGCCTCGTAGTGTTATTATTAATTTGAACAGGAAATTGTACAGGATACCCGAGGCAGTCCCACCTAGTGCTATTTCCTTGATCTCTACTAAGCAATGCAGCAAGGTCATCTCTTAGACGAGGAAGTTTTTCTTCTTCATGATTCGCTCTCAGAATAAGCGAAAGATCGCAGCCACATCCAGGGTCTCTGCGACCGACCTCTCCACACACCAGAAGCAAGTAGAGAAGGTCGTGGAAGAATACTCATATATCTTCTCCTCACCTACAGGGGTACCTCTGCACTGCCAGGTCAAGAACCCCATCGATCTGACCCCTGGCGCACCGCTGCCCAATGGGCCAGTCTATCGTCGCTCTTTGTTAGAGAATGAGGAGATCAAGAGGCAGATCCAAGAACTGCTCCACAAGGGGCACATACGCCCTAGTTCATCACCTTGTGGGATCCTAATCGTGCTGGTACACAAGAAAGATGGAACCTGGTGACTTTGTATTGATTACTGGGCTCTGAATAAAATCACTGTCAGAAACCGGTACACGATTCCCCGAATCGATGACCTCCTTGATCAACTCACGGGGGCCAAATACTTCAGTAAGATTGATCTGAAGTCTGGCTACCACCAGGTCCCGATAGAACAGACAGATGTATGGAAGACCGCCTTCAAGTCAAAGGAAGGACTTTTTGAATGGTTGGTCATGCCCTTTGGTTTGACAAATGCTCCAGCCACTTTCATGAGGATGATGGATGATATATGGTGACCATTCACCAATAATTTTGTAGTGGTGTACCTAGATGACATTCTAATTTACAACAAGACTTGGGACAAACACTTGCAGCATATTCAGCAGGTTCTGCACACCCTGCGGCAACACAAGCTATACACCAACATGGAAAAATGCTCCTTCAGCATGGACAGGGTCCATTACCTAGGCTACATCATTGATCAACATGGTGTACATGTGGATCCAGCCAAGATCCAAGTCATTCGTGACTGGCCATCCCCAACAACACTCTCTGAGCTTCAAAGCTTCTTGGGACTTGCTAATTTCTACAGCAGGTTCGTGTTGGGTTTCTCCCATATTGCATGGGCCCTCAGCCAAATAAACAGGGGTGGTGGTAAGGAAAAATTTGCGTGGGGCCGGTCCCAAAAACAAGCGTTCGATGATTTGAAGCAATGCTTGTGCTCAACCCCATTACTTTCACTACCAGACCTACAACATCCCTTTGAGATCGAGACAAATGCTTCAGACTATGTCGTGGGCACCGTTCTCACTCAGCACGGCCACCCCGTGGCCTATCATAGTGAGACACTGTCAAATACTGTCCGTAAGTACCCTACTTACGACAAATAAATGTACTCCATTGTGCAAGCATGTCTCCAGTGGAGACATTACATTCTTGGGAAAGAGACAATCATCCACATAAGCCACTGCAGTTCATGCAGACACAGGGAAAACTGCAAAATGACCACCATCAAAAGTGGTCCACATACTTGCAGCAATTCCACCTCAACATCAAGTATAAAACAGTAAGCACCAATTGCGTCGTTGATTTCCTCAGTAGACCGCCAGTCACAGAACTCACCATGGTGCTAGACTCTTGCGGCCATGAGACATTTGGATGCCCCCAACTCTATGAGACTGACCCTGACTTCACCACCACCTACCAAATGTTGGGTGCAAATGCAGTTGTCGATAATTTCCATCTTCAGGATGGGTTGTTGTGTCGTTTGGGCCATATCTGTGTTCCATCAAGTGAGCGAGCGAAGATGATCTGGGAATCCCACTACAGTTGGTTAGCAGGACACTTCGGCGTCGAAAAGACAGTGACGATGCTACAAAAACATTTCTACTGGCCGAAACTTCGACAGGAGGTCGGCAAGTATATCAGGTCCTGCACTGCCTATACTATTGCCAAACCGACCACTAAGAAACAGGGCTTGTACACCCCTCTTCCTACTCCTGACAAGCCATGGGAATCCATCTCAATGGACTACATGTCAGGCCTCCCATCCACCAAGTGGGGAAATGACTGTGTTTTTTTGGTTGTTGATCGCTTTTCTAAGATGGCGATTCTGGTTGCCTGCAAGAAGAGCATCACAACAGAGGCCACTGCCAAGCTCTTCTTTGAACGAGACTGGGTACATTTTGGAATCCCAAAAACCATTGTCTCAGATCAGGATAGTCGATTTCTCAGCACATTCTGGTCGAGCCTCTGGTCACTGCTGGACACCAAGCTCACCACATCCATGACCTTCCACCCCCAGATAGATGGCCAAACCAAGGTTGTAAATCGAATGATTGTGCATATCCTTCACATGTATAATTCAAAGAACCCTCACACATGGGATGAGAGCCTTCCTTATGTCTAGCATAGCTACAACCGAGCCTTGCATAGCTTAACTGACCACATCCCCTTTCAAGTGGGGTTGGGATTCCAACCATTGGGTCCCATAGATGTTGCACTTCCCCTTGCGATCACCTCGACTAACTCATCTCTTGATCCAACTGAAGTTGACAAAGCCACCTGGTTCATTGAGCGGATCTAGCACATCTGCCAACAGGTTCAGGATATCCTACACAAGTCCAATGACAAGTACAAACAACACCATGATCAACATTGGGTGTCGCATAAGTTTCAGGTGGGCGACAAAGTTTGGTTGCACTTGCAGAAAGAACGCCTTACAGGACCCTATCAGAAGATTCGCCCACTCCGTTATGGACCATACACTATCACCAAGTCCATGGGGGATAATGATTTTTAGCTCAACATTCCTCCTTTCCTTGGCCTGCACCCAGTGTTCAACGTGGATCTCCTTCGCCCTTATTTCCCACCACTATTGGACACCTCAGAAGTAGCAGAACAACTGACACAAACAGAGCTCAAACCCGACTACATACAACAAGCATCCAATGATCAAATTGTGGACAGACAGATCAAGGGCACTCGACAACAAAGGATCCAGCTTTATCGAGTCGTCAAAGCAGGGCAGCTCCTGCACCAAGGCAAGTGGCTCACCCGGGGCCAAATTCAGCAGAAATTTCCTCATCTAATGGGGGACCTCAACACAATGGGGAACATTGATTCCTAAGGAGGGAGGATTGATCCATATGGATATTGGTGGCCACCCACCCTTTCCAACTGGCTCAAAACAGTTTTCTGACATTTTTGGCAATTTACTATTTTTAGCAGTTTTTACTTCCGGGGCCATTTTGAGGGCCTAAATGAAGGTTTTTCAGTATTGAGCTCCCCAATGATATACAAAGGTATGATTTAGACCCAAAAATGAATCTCCTCTATGATACCTTTCCAACGGGCTATCACACGCCTAAAACAAAGATCGTATGCAAAAGTTACGACCCCGGGAAGTTGATGTACTAGCTTACCCAAACGGGGCCCACATGACTTTTGGCGTTTCATCTCCTAGGGTTAGGTTTTTGGATGTCTAGGGTTTTTGGAATTATTGATTATTGTAAAAAGGCCTTCAGAGCCTCATTGTAACCTGCTTCTTGCAAATGCATGATGCCGTCACATCTCTTCTCAGAGATAAGCCGCCACCATTCCAACAAGCTTGTTTCCGCTGCATTTTACAGTTTTAGCTTATTTCATTATTGAATAGAAAACCAGTTTTATTGTATCTCTGTTATTTTTTGTTAAGAACCTATTAATAATCTGTATTCATTTCCTTCTGCTCATAAAATCTAGATCAATCTCAACATGTGCCACCTACATCAGGGTGTTTAGGGCCACCAGAGCACCACATCTCCTACCAGATCATGTCCCAGACCGGCTCGTCGTAGGAGAAATATGTTATCAGACCATATTGCAAGGCTACAATGACACCCTGGTCAAAGAAAATAAAAAATATTGGTTTCCATGTAGGGTTCTATTTGGTAAAGGATACCACTCAAGCCAAACAAGAAGGGCTGAGCCAAATCGAATTCAGATTCTCGACATGCCAATTTCGCAAGAACGATCCAAAGGGCATGGTCCTGCAACATGCTTCACATGTGTCATCCCGCTGGCCGTATGCTCACGACAAGTTCGAAGATGAAGTCTTCATAGAGAACACCCAAGACTGGGACGAGGTGGTGCAAAGGATGACCGACCCAAAAAAGACCAGGTTCAAGTCCTTGAGCATGGATGAACATACAAAAAAAATAGAGCAGTTGGCTCAAGAGTCCCTCAGAGCCAGGGAAGAAATCAGAGCGACAGAGGAAAAATAGGTGCAGAACATGGGATTTTCTGACACCGGAGGCATATGCAAGGGGATTTCTCCGAATGGAACAAGAAAATAGAGTAATTGATCAACTACAAAATGACCCAGGTCTCGCAGAAATGACAAGGGTCCTTTCCGAAAACCCAATCGAAAGACAGGTAAGTCCAAGTGACCCAGAGCCAATACAAATTGAAGAGATCGCCAGGTTAGGCAACCCTGAAGTTTCAACGCCACAGGCCAGATCACTTGGGGAAGTTTCAGCTCAGCCAGAGATAGCGAGGACATCAGAGAGAGAAAGTGCACCAAACCCCTTGCATGACTTAATAATGATCTATGATGATGAGGAGAGCTCAAAGTTTTCCCTAGTGACTCTGGTATAGATCACAGAGGAAAAGGAACCGGAGAAAGAATTTTTTCCAGATCCTGATGCTCAAATTCAAAGCCATCCATAGAGTGACCAGGAGGTCAAAAGTGTCTTAGACACTGAGCTACTCGATGCACTGGAGATCCAAGTGGGCATCCCGAAGGACGAGCTAGGGTCGGGCGAACAAGAAGAAGAATTTCCACAGCAGGAAACCGACATCTCAACAACCGATTATCAAGTAAGTACCGAGCCTGCCCCTGATGCATCAATTTCGGTCGGTAATTTACCTTCCGATGAGAAACAACCAGAGGCCAAACTTTCATAACACACAAAAGAGGTTCAAGAACCCAACCTTGAACAAATTTACACCATCGGGATCCTGGGAAACACTCTTACTTGGGGAGAGAAACAAATACCCAAACCCATGGATGAGGTCATTGATATATAAGCCATCTCCTAGGACTGAAAAAGGAAATCCATCATGAAGAGAACCATCAAGAAGAGGAGGCTTACTCTGGATAGCTCCATCCTCATCACCATAGAGGAAACATTGATTAGCATGGAGCATGCCAAGACTTCCGATCTTATCGGTGCATGGATGGAAATTACAGATGCCACCCTGGATAGAGAGAGGAAGGATGAATATGAGTTGGCCTCTGAGCTGAAGGAGTTGGAGCATCTACGCCATTTGGAGAAATATTATCAGGACTTCACAGAGGCCACAATGTTCTTGAGAAGAGAATTCCAGGATGCCTATAATAAATTTAGGAACGAGTGACACGTTTTCACTGCAGGGATAACCGATTTCCAAGAAGACACCCTCATGGCACTGGCGAGATGCAAGGATATGGAAAGATGGTATGAGAAATCACACCAAGCAGTGGAAAGGATCGATTATATCAGAACGATTCAACAGGGTCGAGACGTCGAAGAGCATGACATTCAGGTACTAAGGGATAGCAACATCGACCGCATAATGAAGTCGGTCGAATATTGGGTGAAAATGGCCCAAGAACCTCATCAGGAAATCCAAGATAAATGGGTCGAGTGTGAAAAGAGCTGGACCAAAATCAATCAGGCGATGAGAGACATCGGCCTTCCAAAATTCATCACACCTGATGAATTTGTCGACTTGCATGACATAGTCAAACTACATGCCGAACAAGACTGATTGTGGGCTACAGAGATATAAAAGGTGGCAAACATGGCACCAGATCAAGTACAACAGTTTATGGAGCACCCGATCAAGGATCAGACAATGTTACAACAATTAAGTGCTAGAGTAGTCAAGTATCGGTCACTAGTAGTGGAGATAAATGAGATCCTTTCGGCCCCGATGTACCAACACAAATTCTCGTATGCCAACACGTGCAAGGATCTCTTCGTCAAATGGTCAAAGTACGAGAATAGTCATCCACTCAAGTGAAACTATTTGATGACTCTTAGAAGACTGAGAGATGAAAGCACCATGTGGCGATGTTCTATTTTACTTAGCTTGCACTTTTGATAGTTATTTTTAGTTAATAATATGTTATAAATAAGAGGATCGACCTGTTAGAAGAGATTGATGGTTTTGGAAAAGACCCTCATTTTTAGAGTTTAAAATAATTATTTCAAAGCGACCTTAATTGAGAAGTCCTTTTTGGACCAGAGACAAGTTTGTGTTTTTTCATCAAAAGCGTGTGTGATTGGATCTAAGGAATAATTATTTCAGACTTTATTTCATGAATGGATGATGTAACGAGTAAGAGCCTCTGAATCTGTTGATAAGTTATCTTATTCAATATTTTTGTAGTTCTTGTCTCTAATGATGAAAAGTAAATCATTGTGTTAATATGTGATTGATGATTAGAGCTAAGGCATGTATGTTTTCTTCTGATAATCGTATCTCAGTCAATAATTGGAACACCATCAGGTTAATGTATTAGTACTAGGCTTATTGTAGGTGTAAGAATCATTGTATGCATGCTTGATCATGTGGTTTATCCCTAGCTTAGCCTTCTTCAATAGTCAAGCTTTCCCCCTTTGTTACCCAACTGGTTTATACCAAAATTTATCTTGTATTGGTCCCACCTATAAGAGAAAATACAAAAGAGAGCGTTCAAACTGAAGGAGGATTTTTCGCGAGAAGATCACTACATAAATCCCATCGATTAATTGGCCGGATCACATAGATCTGGAGAACCATTCCACCATTAAACGCTGCAGATTCTAATTGGGCCTCAATGGCGGGTTTGGTTCCTACTGTTGAGTTAAAGGGATTTAGGACCCCTCAATAGGTTCTAGTCTCTTAGCCCTAATCCATTAAGATAAGATAGGCCAATTCTAAGAGGGGCATACTTCTTGACCCCATAATCCATAGTTGGAATAAGACACTTGTCTTCTCCAAACAACCAATCATAAAACCCCAAAATTGAAAATATTTTATTTCATTTTGTTTGGAAAAAAATCTAGTGGTAAAAATCAAAGAAAAATCATAATTTGGATTTATTTCCTAGTCTAGTGTAAAGTTCATGATTTATTTTATCTCTTAGACTAGTTTATCAAGGGTTTGTTATTAATTTCTCATCTCTAAAACCTAAAGAGGCAAATTGGCCCAACAATATTGTGCTTCAAGTTTTTGTTTATCATGTTTTTGATTGATTTTAGGGATTTCTCAAATCCAGAAATTACACAACAACAATAAAAATCAGATTTGAAGAAACCTAAATATAGGTTTTATGCTTAAAATTTAATTTATACATAGACCTAGCTTCTAATTAATTTACTAGAATATTGTTACATGTTTATATTATATTTCTAGTGTTGAAATTTATCTCTAAATCATTTATAATTATTTACCATTCATTTGGAGATTATTTGGGTGAATTCTAGTGCTAATGTTGAAAACCCTAAGGGTGAATTCACTCTTTTATTTCAAGTTCTTGCTTATTATATTGACTGTAACGCCCCAATTTTGATCTCCAAATTAGAAATGCATGCTTGTGTATATGATGAAGGGTTGAGGTCCAAGCGATATAATATGTAAACATTGGGCATCGAAAGTAATAAAATTAAAATATATCACTGACTGCATATAATTAAGGATAGTCATGGGGGGATATGATTTCGCAAGAGAGGGGGGATAAAAGGGGGGGTGGGGGTTGAGGAAAGTCCTCATGCCTATAATCATATGTCACCTCCAATAAATTATTTTTTTATTAAATATTTACCTCCTTTGACTTATTAAAACTTATCATTGAATGCATGTGAGGGGTTGGTGGTGTTAGTACTCAAATTTGCAGTGTTAAAAATTACTCCTTGTTGCAAGAATGACGTCATTCTTTCAACACCGAAAAACACCATTCCTACCAGCACTAGTTTTGTGGGCATGCGATCCTATGCATTGTTTTGTCAATTTTCTTGTACTCCCAGAATTATGCTTCAGTGAGTAAACCTTTTGTCAATTTTCCCGTACTCCCAAAATTATGCTTTAGTGAGTAAACATGCTTCTGTGTACGTCATTCTTGTACCACCGAAAAACACCATTCCTACCAGCACCGGTTTTGTGGGCATGCTATCCTATGCATTATTTTATTAATTTTCCTGTACTCCCAAAATTATATAATATGTAAACATTGGGCATCGAAAGTAATAAAATTAAAATATGCATGTGAGGGGTTGGTGGCATTAATACTCAAATTTGCAATGTTAAAAATTACTCCTTGTTGCAAGAATGGCGTCATTCTTTCAACACCGAAAAACACCATTCCTACCAGCACTAGTTTTGTGGGCATGTTATCCTATGCATTATTTTATAACATCACTGACTGCAGACAATTAAGGATAGAGTCACGGGGGGATATGATTTCACAAGAGAGGGGGGATAAAAGGGGGGGTGGGGGTTGAGGAAAGTCCTCAAGCTTATAATCATATATCACCTCCAATAAATTATTTTGTTATTAAATATTTACCTCCTTTGACTTATTAAAACTGATCATTGAATGCATGTGAGGGGTTGGTGGTGTTAGTACTCAAATTTGTAGTGTTAAAAATCACTCCTTGTTGAAAGAACAACGTCATTCTTGTAGCACTGAAAAATACAAAATGTGTATTCACTTCTATTTGTATTCTTACAGAATGTGTTCGAGTCAAGAAAAAATTTATCACATGATAACAGGGACTAGTCCAATGAAGTTTGTGGCTGCTCACATAATTGGAAGATTTGCAATTCAACAGTTAGTCCCAATTACATTTCTTGTCTTGGTAATTTGGAGGTTATCCAACAACTCCCAAGTGCTAAACAGAGAGAAATTGCCCTCAATATTCTCCAACATGTTTTGTTTCTTTTCCAGAAGGCTACAGATTGTTCGTGCTTTGGACATATAGCAAAGATAAGATGTGTTACAATAATGCCTCACATACCAAGCTTGCAGAGTATAAAGAATGTCAAAATTGGGTGAGAGTGTTTGAAGAATATATTATTTTCCTTGGAGGTGGAAATCAATTTAAAAATGGTTCTCTTCACTACATAGATTTTATTGATCAAAGTCCAGCGCTTCAAAACAACTAGTTTCACTATAGATATATTTTATATTGAGGGAGATGGTCATGGCCTGCATGGTTTGTGAAAATCGAGTGCATAAAAAGTAGCAGAGAATATGGCAGTAAGAAAGAGCTCGAGACTTGCTGAAAGAGAATAAAGAGATTTGTATTGTTTCTAGTAGGCATTGAAAGATTGTATTCAGTTAGAGAACATGAAACTTGGAAAAAATAAATTTTCAATCAATGTTTAATCTAGATTTTTAGGGTATGAAATGTGCTATCACTTCAGATTTGTGGCAGAGCACCTGGAATTTGTGAAAGGATCTTATTATTTCCAGATTCGAAGGCTAAAGATGAGTAATAGATCTCGTGTACCTGTCAACAAGGAATCCTTCTCAAAGTATTATCCCCATGTTTCTAGGCATTTAATCAACAATGAAGGGATCAAATTCAACACATCTGGTAGCAAGGGATTATAAGTCAAACCAAATCCATATTTGAAGGGAATTTCTTGACTCCAACATTCCAAAATTAGCTACAAAAAAATTCAAAGATGTTTTTATTTTATCCTTAAAAATATGTAGAAGAAGGGATTGAAGATTCTATTTATTATAGGATTTGAAATGTAATCAGGGTGGGGGGTAGAACAAGGAGGAAGTTGGAGAGAGGAATTTTGAGGGCTAGGTCCTGAGTATGTTTTAATTTGTAAGTCTGTGGGAAATTTTTCCTCTCTATGTTTCAACATCATAGCTATATGATAACTTATTGTTAGTCTGTATCTTCTATTGTAATTTGCTTTTCTTCTTATTTGAATAGAACCAATGCACTATATATTTCTTGTACACTAATACTTTAGTGTTCTTACTCTTTTTCAGTAAATTTATTTCAGATATCATGCTTTCATTTTCAGAAGAATTTATGCTTATGAAGATTCTTCTTAATGGATTATGCAAGTTTAAGTCGATAGGGAAGCTGGTATTTTCCATGACTGTTCTCTTTATTCTTCTACCTACCTGTCATTTTACCATGCTGATCTAATAATTGGTTGGATTACCTGTGATTAATGAAATATGATAGGAAACTCCATGATCATTGGTCTCAATCACCGATCTTATATTGTTTTCAGTCCTCTTCCGAGTATCCTTCTTAACCCTATCCTTTCCATTCACAAAACCCAATACACAATATTTATCCAAAAAAACCATTGCAATAACTTGATGATGCCCTAGATTTCCCTTTTGCAGTCAAGAGTGACTTTAGAGACTAACATATTTTGGCACCGTTTCCGGGGATGTAGTAATGAGGATTATCTTCCCTGGGCTATACGACAACGGCTAAGACTAGTTATTGATGGTGAACAAGAATTGGCGACAAATTGACTGCATCATTCACCTAGAGACTCCATGAAGGAAGGATTCATTAGTGACTCCACTGATCCAGGATGTCAAAGTCCATGCAAACATTTTTGGCTTGTATATTCACTCCATTTGATTTCTTTGTTGTTCTTGGATTCCCAAATGATGTGCCTATTGTGTATGAGTGGATAAACCGCCTTTGAAGGTTCATAAGAGATGATCATGATCACTCTGCTCAACACCTACTTGATTTTCATCAATACATGGACCAACTGAATATTTATCATGGAGACGTATCAATGAATATGTTGATGTATTCGTTGGAAGGTGATGCAAGAGAATGGTACCGATCTCTTCCTTTTTACAGTATTTCATCATTAAAGGATTTCCATGCTGCTTTTCATTCATACTGTAAGAGGATTTATCCTATCGAGTGCCTCTTGAATGATTGTTGTGAGCAATTTAAATCTCTTAGCAAAAATTTTCAGGATGGCTTTAGTGATGAGATCAGTGAAGATATTTTTGAATGTTCTCATTATGCTCCTAACAGTTTTGATAACCTTTTGAATGGGTCTCTTCATGAATAATTGGCTGCTGGAAATGTTTGTGAAGAACAATATTTTAGTGAAGAAATTATTGAAGATTATATTGTCGTTGAACAATTTTTTTTATCATTGTCATTTAAAATCAATCAAAATTCTCGAGCCTATGATGATGAAGAAGATTTGATCATTCATGAAACTTTCCCTCATTCTTCTTTTCAAGGATAAGTTTTTCAAGATGTTGTTGATGATAGTGTCATTGATAGTATGACAACAAATTTATTTGATGGTTCTAGAAGATGTTGTCATAATGAAATTTTTGTTCCAAAATACCAAATTGTTCATTTGTGTTCTTTCTTTGAAGAGCATCATGAAACAAAATTTTGTGGATTTCAAAATTCAGAATTTTTTTATAGTCAAACTGTATACGATGAATACGAAAATGGAGAAGAGAAAAATTTCATATTACCCTCCATTGACTTGAGCAATAGTCAACCTCTCTTTGACAAATTTGAATCTAAGATTTTGGAAGGTAGTGAAAGAGGCAGTGTTGAGATTATTTATATAACAACAACAAAAAATGGAGAAGAGAATAATTTCACATCAACATTCATTGACCTATGCAACAATCAGACTGTTTTTGATGAGTATGAATCTGATGTTGGAGAAACAGATGAAGGAAATAAACCTATCGAAGATGTTGTTCACTATCATAAAACAAATGATATTCATGCACTAATTTCAACAGAACAAGTAAAGTGTAGCTTGATTATTGGATCAAATTCTTCACAAAAGAAGTATGTTCATCTGGAGCTGGAAGATTATGAGTTTACTGTTGATTCAAAAATAATGTTTCATGATCTTTATGATCCCATGGCTGCATATCTGGAGGGTTTTTCAAGTTTAAATCTTGTATCATTTTTTCACTAGGATTATAAGGCTCGATTGTCTGGTGAGCCACTGATTTCTTTCCAAGATTTATTTTTGCTTAAGCACATGCAAAAGATTCAACCAATAAATTTACTGCTTGAATGGTTCTTTTGGAAATTTGTCCTCACCTGATTGGTTTGGTTTTTGCTAGTAGAGTAGGATGGTTGAATAAGATTGCATCCAAGAATTTTTTTTTCAGCTTGATGTAGATTAACATGGATAATGGACTCCATGGCCCAATGAAAAAACACTGGTGCAAATCCAATTTTTTCTTTTCAAATTGATGGTTGGATATCTAGTTCTTTGGGCTTTGCAGAGTTGTTTTGACACAATGTGTGGTTTGGTGTTTAGTTTCTTTCATTGGATATGAGCAGTTTCAGTATGCCAAATATTGTTTTCAAGTGATCAGTTACAAGGACAGGTTGCAGTGGTGAATCAATGCACACTGGTCTGTGTGTTCTTGGATCCTCACAGGGAGGATTCCATCCCTAGAAGGAGCTAGTCTTAGTACTCAAATTTGTAGTGTTAAAAATTACTCCTTGTTGCAAGAACGACATCATTCTTGTAGCACCAAAAAACACCATTCCTACCAACACCGATTTTGTGGGCATACTATCCTATGCATTATTTTGTTAATTTTCATGTACTCCCAAAATGATGCTTGAGTGAGTACCCATTGAATCTTTCACAAGTTTAACTTATAAGGTCCACCTCCTATATGCCTTACCAGGCCAATTTTTAGGAAATTATTATTTTAAAATGATTTGGAAAATCATTATTTTATGATTTTCTTTTTAAGATTTATTTGGAAAATTTTGTTAATTTTCATGTACTCCCAAAATGATGCTTGAGTGAGTACCCATTGCATTCTTTCACAAGTTTAAATTATAAGGTCCAC
>ML798323.1:288465-299538 GCA_009831015.1 Picea engelmannii | reverse complement strand
TCCTTAGCCCTTCTTAAACCTAGATTACTTTAGGGACGTCTCCCTTGGACTAGCCCTCCTAAATAGAAAGAGCCCCCCATCGAGGTGACAGTGGGTGGGGAAGCTCCTGTTACGCCGGTTTTTACCCTTGACTCAAGCTCTTTTAAACTTTCCTACAAACCGTGCGATAACAAGACCCAGAAATATAATAAAGGTGGGTTTACCCACCCAAATTGAGAAGTCGGCCCTGCCAGTGAAGAGACACTTCACACATGCCAGAACTTGTATAAATAAAGGAGGCCAGCGCCTCATTTGAACATAACTCACTTGCTCAGTTTGAGAGACAAGTTCCGATATGTTACCGGTAAAGGAGAGAGAGTGGCGCATATCTTGGAGAGGATATTCTATTTTAGCATAAGATCTCTTGGCATTGTATTGGCTATCTATATTAAGGAAGATTTGTTTGGTTTTCTTCCCCTAGAGGGTTTCCCAGGATAAATGTTGTGTCTCTTGTGAATGTGTATTTCTCAGTGATCTTGTTCTTATGTTGTTGTTATCTATTGAAATGAAAAGAACTATAATAATGGCATAAACATTAACAATAACAAGGCTAAAGGGCACCCTTGCCCAATAGAGTGGTGCAGAAAAATCCTATCAAAGAAGAAGCCATTAACTGATACAAATGCAAAACCCCATGAAAAGAGGCTATTTACCATGGAAACACATCTAGATCTGAAACCATGGCAGAGAAGCATTTAGATCATTGGATCCTGCCATAAGCTTTGTCAAAATCAATTTTGAGGAAAAGGAAAAGTTATAAGGACTCCTTAGCCTTCCATGGTCTCCCATACCGATATCACAGTTTCCAAAATGAACCTCCTCTGAACAAACCTAAGTTGCGGGGGAGTGCCCCCCCCCCTCACTCCCACTCCCGAAGTGCGCTCCCAAAGGGAGCGTTCAGGGAGCGCGCTCCCAAGGGCGCTCTATGAACACTCCCTTCTGGGAGCATTTTTTGGGAATGCGCTCCCTAGGGAAAAAAACACTCCCTGCCTTAAAACATCTCATAACCATACTTGGAAGTGGAACTTTTGGGTGAATATGATGGTAATCATATTCCTAGAGGAGACATGCCATGCCCATCCACTAGCAGCGTTCCAAATGCATCAATTTTGCGTTTATCTTCACAGCGTCCATTGTCACGTGGGGGCCATTCAGCGGTTGGTCGTGTTCCACGAACACTTCCACCTACTCCTACTACTCTTCTTCAAAGATCACAGAAGAAGAAACTAGAAGTTTCTCGTGGCAAGAGGAAAACTTAGAGCATAGTACTTAGTACTTGCTACTATATACTAGATTTCTTTTTTTGTTTCCTGTTTAGAAGTAGTCTCTAGAACTTAGTACTTTGTCTTGACTCTTTATTATGGATTATTCTGTAAACAATGAAGTTATGAACATTATATGACAGCTTACCTTTGAAGTTTGAAGTTTGAAATTTGAACTATTGACTAAATCTTACAACTCTTTGGTAATGAATATGATGCTCTAAAGTCTATTTCAGTTTGTAGTTGATGTTGTATGTTAGTGTGTTACAATCTATTGATGACAAATGTTTATGATTGATGTTATATGTGTACTAAATGGTTGATGCTTTAATGATCATCACTAATCCTTTAGTTAAATGATCTTATATCTATGTTTTCATGTTTTTTGCAATTGATTCGACATTCTACATGTTTTATATGCATCAAAAATAAAACATTTTTTTATGTATATATATAAAAAATGCTCTCGCTCTCGAAAATTTTCAAAAAATGACGCTCTCGCTCCTGCTTCCTGATTTCACTCCCTGCTCCCAACAGCCTTGGAACAAACCTTGTCAGCGCTTGTCTAACCACCCAAGAGGTGATTTCTCAAATGTGGAGAGCCACAGTTTGGGCCAAAATTCTGTAAGAAACATTCAAAAGAGTAATTGGTCTCTTGTCCACAATAGTATCCCTACATGAATTCTTCAAAATAAGCTTGATTAGTCTTTGATTTAAGAACAGTGTTCAATGGCCAGAAGAGAATCATTCTCTTGCCATCTGAAACAAATCTTCACCCACAATATCACATGCTTTATCACAGAACTCATAGGATATACTGTCCAAGCTAGGGGATTTACCATTCTTTATAGACTTTAGGGGCAAAAGAAGCTCATCCTTTGAGATATCACTATTTAAATTGCCCCTATACAAGGAAAAGATCTTTGGGATATAACTTTATAGCATTCGTGCCTAGCCTCCAAAAATCTATCTGACAAAGTGAAGGAGAGAAAATATTCTGAAAATGGAATCCAAACATTTTTTAAATCTTGGAGAAGTCATCCACCAAAGAACCATCTTAATGTTGGAGACCCAAGACCCTTTCCGAAGCATTGTTTTTCTATAAGAAATTAAAATAGAACTTAGAATCCTCTCCACTTCCTAAATCAATTGTAGACATGCACGAATCTTAGCGCCCTTAGCAGCATACTCTTCTTAATTGTTGATGAAATGTTCAAAGCTTAGCCACCTCCCCTTGCAAAGTTGAGTTGTGTAGGTCCTCCTCTAGAAAGATTCTAACCTCCTTTAATTGTTCTTTCGCAAATTTGATCTTCCTTTTATGGGTTCGAGCCACCATTCATCCCCATCTACACATAAACTTCACAATCCTATAAATTGTTGACTCACACCACACGATCTAGCCCTTCTCTCCTTGAGGCCTAGGGGAAAGGTTCTAGACCGTATGAACAAGGGCCCTATATTCCTCTCAGCGTTTTCTTATGGACCTCTAGCTACTCTCGATCTACTCTTTTATCTCTGTCTCCCGTCACTCACTATTATCCTTTTTTTACTCCCGACCTACTCTTTCATCTACCTCTCATATTATCCCTTCTCTCCAACATCAGATCCTAAGCTCCCTCTCTCTATTGAATTATTGTAACTTCGAAGAATATTCTACTTATATTTGAGTCATTATTGTATAGATTAAATCCCCTTTTGTGGATTGATCAAGTCAAGTCTTGTATAAGATCAAATCCCCTTTTCTGGATCAGTAAACATGAATTTGTATGGTGGTATTTGTAAATTCAGCCCCTAGTAATTGTAAAGTGGTTTTAGCCACTTCTAGGAGAAGTCGGCTCCACCAAGTGAAGAGTCACAACCCTAGCGCCACCTCACAACTTGTATTTATATGTGAGGATGGTGTCTCATTTGAACACACTCACTCACTCATCTAGTGCACATATCTTGAAGACAGTTGCAGTTGCAGGAAGAAGTCTAACAAAGGAGAAGAGAGGCGCATGCTTGGTCTTAGTCTGTCTTTGGTGTTTTGGTCTCAGTCTTCGCATTGTACTGGCAATCTATTATTGAGGAAGTATTGTTGGGTTTTCTTCCCCATGAGGGTTTCCCAGGATAAAATGCTATGTACTTTTTGATTGTGTTTCTTTCAATGATCCTCTTTATATTGTTGTTTTAGAAATGCATTGAATGCTCATGAAATTTGGAAATAACCTAATAACAACAGTAAAAACTAAACATGGTATCAGAAATTTAGGGCTTTTCAATAATGAAAAAAAATTTACCAAAGACCACCTAGGGAAGTGCACCTTTCCCTAGTGCATCTTTTGGCAGCTTGAGTGAACCTTTTCAGTGGTTGGATTCTCCGGAAAGTCAAACCCTAGTTTTGACTACTACCAGAAAACCAAAACTAGCACCAGTCCAGAACTGCGGAGGTCCAGTTTCAAGGGATAACACTTGGAATTTTCTGAAATGGTCTACTCCAGCAAACTCGCCTCAGCCCAACGCATCTCCTAGTAAGTACAGTTTCATTTTTTGAGCACTTTCATTTTCTTAGCTCCGGGTCAAGATGTCTGCAAGCACCAAGCTTGTTGACAAGTTAGAAGGTGTGGAAAATTTTCGTGCCTGGAAGTACAAAATTGGACTCATTCTTGAAGAGAATGACCTTGCAAAATTCATAAAAGAAAATGTATTGGAGCCCAAAGAAAATGAGGCCAAAGAGAAGTACAAGAAGGATATGAATAGGGCTAAAAGAATAATTGCAGATTCTATTAAAAACCACTTGATCCCTCAAGTATCTTGTATTCGATTTCCAGCTGATGTGTGATTAATGCTATGGTCAGAAATTTGTTTCTGCAATATTTAAATTCAGCAATCTACTTGTTTGATTGAGATCATAAGGACTTTAGTCACCTAGGGCTTGGAAATTTTCACAACTAGATGGTCATTAAGAGCACTCTTATAATCTTGACAAGGAGGACCCCAATGTTTAAGGAAAATCTCAAAGAAAAGAGCCATAGAAGTTATACTTTTTGGACCCCCATAATATCTAACCCAATCACGTTGTTCCATCTCAAAAGAGTATATAAAAAGTCTCACCATCACATCCTCATGTGATATGTTGATATCTGAGATGTATCTTAGAAAATTCACAATATGAGGAATAGCTAATGAAGCATCACCATCATATCTAGGGAGGTATTCTAACCATTTTGGAGAGTAATGATTTGGATAACTAAGAATTCCTTTAACATCAAGAGTAGCAAATTTCTTATGAAATTCCCATGGAGCCATTTTCAACCAACTTCAACCAAAACTGGAGTCACCAGAGTGAATAATGAAATGAATACCAACAAAGATAATTGCTTCACCCTACAACCACCCGAGCTCTAAATTTTATAAGGGAATTGGTCTTCTTCTCTTCAATGGAGTAGTTGGGCGAGTCAACTTATGAAATGCTTGAGATCCTACTCACCAAAAAAAGTTGAAGCCAAACTTCGAATACCCAAGGAATGGACTTTATCCCCGACAACGGCACCAAAATGTTATCACTCAAACACTATCAAGTGAATCACTACCTGTCACCTATATAATTCACTTCACACTTTAGGCTAGGAAAGACCGAGCCCAAGGGGGGGATCCCAACCTACGACTATTTGGTTTGGTTGTTGAATGTGAAGTGACCTTAGTGGCCTATCCTAGGATACCTACAAAGGTGACTATGGGGGGGAAATACCCACAATACCTGAGATATACGCATAATCACTGTCTCAACTCTTAGGGATGGTGCCCATCTTCATGAGGGTACTTGCACCCTAGGTGATTGTTGCAAGCAGGTTACCATAATTGTCTCTCATACCTTCGCTAACTAGACTTTGGGGACTTTACATCCCCTAGAGGTTGACTTTCGGAAGGCCCCTTCAACCACTAGTTTGTCTGTTAATTTCCTAGATTTGATAGGAGTGTGCTATGTGGTATCGTGTCTAGTCCTTGTTGATGATTGCAGCTTCATGAGACATTCTCTAGATAGTACTCTTCTGGACTAAGTTGAGATGATCTGTGAGAACGCCTATGTGATAGGTGAGTCGTACTCCTCTGGACTGAGTTGAGACGACTTGTGTTGGTCTCCTGTCGTACTCCTCTGGACTGAGTTGAGATGACTTGAGATGGTCTCCTGTCATACTCCTATGGACTTAGTTGAGTTGACTTGAGATGGCTCTCCAATTCGTACTCCCATGGATTTAGTTGAATTGATCTGTTTAAGAGTGACGTCCCTTGTGGTTGAGCACATGTGGACTTATCCCTAGTGGCAGAGCACTAGAGGATGTGTGTGAGACCCCTTGCTATATTGTCAAAGAGTAGGACTATTGTAAAACCCTAATTTGTATTGTGAAGGGTACAAATCGGTCCTACTGTGTAAAGATAATTAATATTATGTGAAAGATTAATTGTATTATTAAGTTGTACAAGTCGGCCCTATTGTGCCAATAGACACATCTATTTGATGAGTCGGGTAATGTACTTATTGGAGAGATACATTGGATCATATCTCATTCACTCAATGCTTAACTTGGAGAGCTGAAATTCGGTGCAGACTTCTTATGCGCTATCTTTCTTGGTCATAGAGCACCCTCTTGTGTGCGCTAGGATTTTCTGTGGAGAGGGTTCTTCTCTTGGCAATATAGTAAAGGGTTGCTGGGTTTTTCCCTTGTTTGAAAAGGGTTTTCCCAGGGTAACTTCTTGTGTCTTGTGCATTGTTATTCTTCTTGTGATCTTGGTTACTGCAGTTATTGTGTTGATGCATTGTTTATGATTCAAGTTCATACTAAATTGAAAAGAACTACATGTGTTTGAGCCATCATTAAAAATTCAACAGTCCTTTGCCTCACTTTCCTCTAAAACTATAACAATAGGACTTCACTCAATCATGTGGGATCCCCCCCTTGGCTCAGTCTTTCCTAGCCTAAAGTGTGGAGTAAATCATATAGGTGATGGGTAGTGATTCACTTGAGAGTGTCTGAGTGATAACAGTTACAAAAGAGGCCAACCAAAATAATAGTATGCAAAGATATAGAGGTTCAAAATTCCCGCAGTCGGCTAAATCTCATAGCATCCAAAAATTAGCCAAAAACACATACAAACTTTGCATGCATTTCATTATATGCATTCTGTTATAATTTTTCAAATGTATTTCACAACCCACAAAAGAATCTTTCAATTTTTAATATTATACATAATATTAAAACTGCTACTAGCAAAAGCTTGTTCTATTTGGGCCTCTTGGCTATGTAAAAATTATCTCAGTTTTTATTTTAAGTGTATATATTATACAACTCATTATCAAATCCATCTCTAAATTAAGTTCTCTCCAAATGCATAAACATTTTAGTAGATTTGTTACCATTGATTATGTATTGGCTCACTAACAATCAAAACTTCAACGAAGTATTATTCGTTTTAGTATTATGTGTGTTTCAGTCTGAAACCATATACATTTATGGTAAGTATTTTTTACGCAGATTTAGTGTAAAACTTCCTTTACATTTTACCACCTCATGCAGTTGTAATAATCGTTACAGATGATTTCTATGCAATATTTAAGAATTCATGCACTATGCATGATATAGATTTCTGGAGTCAGAAATATTTGATGATACAAATTTTTACAATCAAGAATCTTGGATGATCGCTAGCACGAATGGTTTCATTGTGCTTTCAATTCTTTTGTTGAATTTGTGGATAAAAACCAATTGGACACCTCTCCAACTCTTTGTGGTTTTTTGCATCTCAATGATCAATTTGAATATATTTGTTCGCACTCTCACATGCTTGTTAAGATATCACCTAATTGATTTTGTATATGATTTATGGTTGCGGATTGTAAACAATAGCTTATTTGCTTCACTATGGTTGCATCCATAATAGTTTTTAGACGGTATATTCATGAATTCACAGAGGAGCAGCAACAAAATCTTCTTATCAAATTTCAAGAGATGAGAAAATCCATGTACAACATTGTCTCTAATAGGCCATGTTACCCACCAAGTTGCACTAGAATGGACATCTAGTTGAGCTGCCAAAGATTCAACAAATACTTGTTCAAAATTCTGAGTTCAGAAGTCCAACCAACCATGATGGCCCCTTTTTTCTGATTTTTTACCGCATTTCCATACCCCTATGGGGCATTGTAATAAGATGAGTTTAGCATGATGAACTTGTAAAAGGCTTAGCCTCCTGAGACTTAATCATGAGAGCATCACTCTAGTGTGTTTTTTTAACTTATTAATTATTTATTGCTTGAATTTTTAAGCGAGTTATAATTTTTGAGTTTTTTCACTCATTTCCTCCAAAGCTAGAGTGTGTACTAATGGTTAGGCCTTAACATGGTTATCTAAGTATATTGTCTAATGTATATTACCATGCCAATCATCCTCCTAGAGTCTCATGGAAATGCGCTAAGTCCCCCTTAGGTTTTTTAATATTTTATGCAAATAAAAAATTTCCCACAAAACAAAATGTTTTAATTGTAAATAATTCCTAGGTTAAATAAGTGGTACTAGGAGGCATTATATGCCTTGGGGGCATTCATTTTCACACTCATAATACCCACATTACCTATATACCCACTTTGTGAGTGAAATTAGAGATTTTCAATCACTTAAAATTAATTTTACTCGCAAAAAGTCAATAAAAGACAAAAAATCAGAAAATGCTATTTTTTGGGAAACATGTCGGAGACATGTTTTGAGTTAATTCACCCTCACTTGAGTTGACTAAGCCTTGTTGGCACTTGAGTGTCAGTCTTGAGTGAGTTGGCTATGTGTTAGCTTGAGTTTGGAGACTTCCCCAATGTGAGGTGCGACCTCCTTGAGAAGAAGTGGCGCACTCATGAGGAGGGTTTCCCACCTCTTGAGAGCTGGCACCCTCCCTCTACCTCTCTCACCTTGTAAGAGTTCTATGAGAGGTGGCAGCCAATTATTAACACTTGTCTCATCATTTGTTCACACATGGTGCGCCCTCCCTCTCCAAGTGGTGCGCCCCCCCTCTTGGGATTGTCACCCTCTTTGCTATATATTGAGGCATGCTCTCCCATTGTAATCTAGATTTGGAGACCTAGAGTTATGTTGTTGTAATGCTTTTCAAGCTGTGGAATAAAGAATAGAAGACTTTGGAGGTCATTCTTGTAGTGTTGTGCAAATGTGTGGATGTCCATTGTTCAATTTGATGTGTTGAGGTTATGGTAAACTTGTTTCTTGCAATTTCTTTGTTCATTTGTTCTTGATTAATAAGATATTAGAGAGCTTGCTTGCATTTCTAAATCTTGTTATTTCTAGCATATTTGATCTATAATTTCATGTTCTTCTAGGCACCCAAAGTTCCTTCAACTTTAAACATGGTTGGGCTGATGATTAGAGTTTGAAGGTTTTGGCCCTGCCATGATATCTCACCATTAGGCACCCCTTGGTTGATGCAAGCAATTATGTAAGAGCATCTTCCACGCCTTCATTCCATTAAGGGCCTAGATGATCCAAGCCTCTAATAGGCACTCACTAAGGAAATTCAACAAAAGAAGTAATATACATGAGTTGCTACCCTGGTATTGTTACAAATTTGAAATTGTTGATGTATTAGCATCGGACAAGTACTTCCACATAGGCTTTGTGTCTAGCATGTGGAAGTTGTCCTTGTACCCTCTCAAAACCTTAGGAAATTCACTTTATGAGTCAATAATTAAAGTGAATGACGTTTTAGATTAAGGTGACACTAATTAAGTTAAATGTCTAAGTATTTGGCATTATTAACTTAAGTGAGTTGATTAAATCCTAGCTGTTAGATCCAAAGTGAACGTGAGATTAGATCTCAATCGTTGATCACTTTGAAAAAATCTAGAGTTTTGGATTTAGAGTTAACTCAATGTACTAAAAGACAGCCTAGGTGAGAGGATGAGACATACAAAGAGTGAGGGAATCTTAGAGTGGATGAAGAGCATTTCATCCAAGTGTGAGTGGGCAAGGCTAAGGAAAGGAGCAAAGGGGAGCAAGGGAGATAGCAGCCAAGTGGGCTAGGCTAGTTGTTGCATCGTATTCCTCTGATGGGCCATTATCTGAGGACGAGAGCCCAAGATTTATAAAAATTAATCAAACTCATATCTGGTTTTCCCTTCGGGGTTTTTCCAGGGGCATTTACCCAGATATCTTGTGCAACGTGTTTGGTTTCATATTTAATGTTTCCAGTGTAATTTTGTTAAATAACCTAGCTATGCATTTAGTTAATGAAGTGATTTTATTGGAACTAAGCGTCGAGTGCTAGATGTTGATGAATGCAGCTATAGGAAACATCCTCCAGCTTACAAACCTATGAGATGTGGAATATAGTAGCTATGTGAAGCCTTACTCTCAGCTTACAAACCTGAGAGAAAGCCCCTAAGAAGGGTTCGTGGTTACAGCCTGGGACAAAGCTAGGAACGTAGAGATGACCTCCTCCATGACGTGAGAGAGAAGAACTCCAGATGATTATCCGGTGGAAAAGCGATCTGTTGAGTTAGGACGTGTCTGTGGCTGAGCACAAGGTGAACGTGGGAAATCCCAAAAGAGCTAGGCACATCATCATGTGAACAGAAATGAAGATGATGTGATGGCCTCCTCTGAGCAGCAGAGTTGACGAGAAGACTCCAGATGATTCTCCTGTAGGTGGCAGTGGGAAAGCAGATCTGTAGAGTGGACGTGCCTGTGGACGAGCATAGGTGAACGTGTGAAGATTTGGTTCATCTGTGTAATGCAGTGAATCAGAGCTATGGCATCCCTATGGATGTGCCCCTAGTGGATGAGCACTAGTGGGTGTATCAGATCCTTTGCTATATATTGTTCAAGAGTCAGACCTACCTGTAACACTAATTATTATGTAAAGGGTACAAGTCGGCCCTATGTTAATATGATTAATATAAAGAAGATAATTAATATTGTGAATATTAATTATAATAATAAAGTATATTTGACTTAGAGAAGTCAGCCCTGTTGTGCCAATAGACGCCCTTGTTAATTGGTCAAAGTCTAATATCACTAGGAGATGATTCTCAATTGTAGAATCATATCCTTCTTGTAAGTTTTGGAAATTTCAGCAAGTACTTCTATTTGGCAAAGGTGCGCACCTCTCTTGGGAGCTTGTCTTCTAGGGCTTAAGCACCCTCTTGTGTGCTAAGTCATTATTGGTGGTGAAAGTTCTTTCTCTTGAAGAATATAGCAAAGGATTTGGCTGGGTTTTTCTCCCTTGTTGAGAAGGGTTTCCCAGGATATATCTGTTAATGTTTATGCCATTATTATAGTTCTTTTCATTTCATAAGATAAGAGCATAATAAGAACAAGATCACTGAGAAATACACATCCACAATAGACACAGCATTTATCCTGGGAAACCCTCTAGGGGAAGAAAACCCAGCAAAAACTTCCTTATCATAAATAGCTTATACAATGTTCAAGAGATAACTCAACCAATACAGAAAATCCTCCTCCAAGAGATGCGCCACCCTTCTTCTCCTCTCTCCAACTTGAAAAAGCAACTTGCCTCATAAGAGAATGAGCAAGTGAAGTGTGTGATAGAAGTGAGGCGCTAGCCTCTTATTTATCTCAATCTGGCATGTGTGAAGAGTCACCATCTGGCAGGGCCGACCTCTCACACTGGGTGGGTAAATCCACCAATAATTAAATCTGGCCCTTTCATTATAACTGTTGGGGCCAACTTCTTATTCTGCACATTATAATTGTCCGATGACCAATCCGCA
>ML798323.1:218476-281854 GCA_009831015.1 Picea engelmannii | reverse complement strand
ACAATTATCGACTTGATTAATCCTCAATGGGGATTAATCTAATAATAAAAATAATAATAATGACATGATTAATCCACAATGGGGATTTAATCCAATAACAAAATAATAAGAATGCTCTTCGCAGTTACATTATTTCAACAATATCTTGTGTTCTTGTGCATGGTGTTTCTTCTTGTGATCTTGGTTGCTGCAACATTCTTGTTTATGGTTAAGACATGATGAAATTGAAATGAACTACATGCTTAACCTAGCTTATGGAAAATCAACATGGTATTAGAGCATAGATCTTGAAGATCGCATTGCACAAGCCTTCTCCAGATCTTTTACTCTCTCATTTGCAGAAACCGTACGACCCTCCTAGGGTTTCCAGAAAATCTGTATGGCCTCCTTTTTCAGAGAAGTTTCACCACTCGAACTTGGACGCTTGGGTTGAAAAAGACTTAGAAGGTTTCAGCCTCCTTCAGTGTACCTTCAGCAAGTCTCAGAACTAAATTCCGAGCATTTTCAAAATTTTGACCCTAAGGGTTTCGTCAAAATTCTGCAGAAAATTTTGAATTATATTTCTGAGAATTTCTTGAAGAAGCTATCATATTTAAAGGCTTATTGTTGGCAGTCATAAGCCCAACAAAACCTAAAAGTGCTAGCCTAGCCTAACCGTTAGGTTTTCTAGCCTAGTTGACAAAGGGTTTGTCAAGATGAGCAATTTCATGATGGGAAGCAAGCTCAACACAAGACTCCAAAGCAATGAAGACATCAACATCTCAACACTCTCAGGTATGGTTCCTATCAATGAAAATACTTGGCTAATTGACAGTGGTGCCTCTAGGCACATGACCGGTATTAGAAATCATTTAACACACTTCATTGAAAAAGAGACACATCTACAAGTTGTCCTTGGAGATGATGCTACATATAGCGTGAAAGGAGTTGGAACCTCCACCTTCCAACTAGATTCAGATATGCAGCTCAAACTGGACGTGCCTATGGCTAAGCACAAGGTGAACGTGGGAAATCCCAAAAGAGCTGGGCACATCATCATGTGAACAGAAATGAAGATGATGTGATGGCCTCCTTTGAGCAGCAAAGTTGACGAGAAGACTCTAGATGATTCTCCTGTTGGTGGCAGTAGGAAAGCAGATCTGTAGAGTGAACGTGCCTGTGGACGAGCACAGGTGAACGTGTGAAGATCTGGTTCATCTATGTAATGCAATGAATCAAAGCTATGGCATCCCTATGGATGTGCCCCTAGTGGATGAGCACTAGTGGGTGTATCAGATCATTTGCTATATATTGTTCAAGAGTCAGACCTACCTGTAACCCTAGTTATTATGTAAAGGGTACAAGTCAACCCTATGTTAATATGATTAATATAAAGAAGATAATTAATAATGTGAATATTAATTATAATAATAAAGTATATTTGACTTAGAGAGGTCGGCCCTGTTGTGCCAATAGACGCCCTTGTTAATTGGTCAAAGTCTAATATAAGTAGGAGATGATTCTCCATTGTAGAATCATATCCTTCTTGTGAGTTTTGGAAATTTCAGCAAGTACTTCTCTTTGGCAAAGGTGTGCACCTCTCTTGTGCGCTAGTCTTCTAGGGCTTAAGCACCCTCTTGTGTGCTAAGTCATTCTTGGTGGTGAAAGGTCTTTCTCTTGAAGAATATAGCAAAGGATTTGGTTGGGTTTTTCTCCCTTGTTGAGAAGGGTTTCCCAGGATATATCTTGTGTTCTTGTGCATGGTGTTTCTTCTTGTGATCTTGGTTGATGCAACATTCTTGTTTATGGTTAATACATGATGAAATTGAAATGATCTACATGCTTAACCTAACTTATGGAAAATCAACACTAGATTCAGATAATTAACAAGGTATCAGAGTTGTGGTTCTGAACAAAGCTAGATTTGTCGAGATCAAGATATTACAGCGAGAAATTTTTATTATTTGTCTGCGGGAAATTTTAATTGAAGGCTCAGCTGCAAAGAGGGGTAAAAGACAACTCATAAATAAAAAAAGGGGCGGTGGGGGGGGTGAATCGTACGGTACGGCCACTGTATGATGTATAGATTGACTGTTGCAGAAAACACATGAGCAGAAATTGTGGGCCAAGGGCAAGAGGTCGAGCTATGTGCTAAGGTCCGAATACAAAGGAGCAGTCGTCAAGTAAGAGGCATGTGGAAGTTGGGTATGTGGATCTTGAGCTACAGTTGAGGACCAGGCTGCAGGTGGATCAGGATTCATAGAGCCACCGAAGCAAGCAGGTCGCAACTAGGGTAAGGTGGAGGTCGCGGATGGTAGTGAAGGCAGGTCGTTGTTATAGCAGTCACCGCAGCAAGCCACTGTAATAGCCACGCAGCACAGGAAAAAGGGTTCACGTGAGTTGTTGGCAGCTGGGAGCTAAGGTGATGGCTAAAAGACACGACCGTGGAAATTGCGGGGAACTGACAATTGGGCAAGGCGTCTGTGAAGTCGATGGTAAAGAAAAGCAGCGAGCAACGGTTGTAGGTTAAAGGTGCAGCCGCAAAGAATTGGTCGTTGGCTGGGAAATTACAGACGGTAAGAGCAGCCGCCACAAAGAGAGACCGCCGACAAAAGAGATATGATGGCAAAGTACGGCTAGGCAACCAGAGCTCTCGGCTAGTCAGCTGGAAGTGAAGGCGGCGGGCGTAGCAAGCGAGGCAGTTGTCGAGACAGGTCGACCAAACAACCACCAAGGCAAGGCCAACCGCCAAAAAGGGTAGAGGGCAACCACCAGGAAGCGAGCAGAGGTCCAGAGAGCTTCGAGCAGGGGTCCAAGCAATGGGCAGCAAGCCCGGGCAACAAATTTTGATTTTTCAACAAGTTGCAGAGATGGTCGCATCTGATTTGCGATTTGAAGATAGGTTGGATGGGGTGTCCAACTGCAGTCCGTGGAAGGAGAGGATCATGTTGGTGTTGATGGAAAACGACATTTGGGAAGTTTCCAACTCCATTGTGACCCCACCAACGAATCCAAAAGATCAAGCCACCCATAAGCTAAAGGACGTGAAAGCCAAAAGAATTATTCTAAACGGAGTGAAGAATTACTTGATCCCTCATTTGTCTGGAAAGAACTAAGCCAGGAAAATGTGGGAGGCTATGAAGACTTTATTTCAAAGTAAGAATGAGAATCTCAAAATGGTGCTAAGAGAGAAGCTCAAAGACACGAAGATGACAGGATCAGATACGATGACGACTTATCTCACCCAGATAAGACAAGTTCGAGATGAACTGGCTGCAATCAGGGAAGCAGTGGATGAATCAGAGTTGGTGAGGACTGTTATCCTCGATTTCTAGGGATAACTAGGAGATCATGTCTCGAGGCACACAGGTCCTAGACATGGAGTACCGAGAGCAGGATTGACTTGAGCATGGCCCTGGAGGGCCCATCTTTCTTCTCTTTCATCAGACTTGTCTTGTCAGCAGCGGCAGCATCCATCACCATCGATCTGGTCCTGTATCGGAGAAGGCTCTTGCTTCATGAGGTAATTGGTTCAGGTATCATGGTATGTGTCATTTTTTATCATTATAACCTTTAGACATATGCATCTTACTCCTTTTATTTCTGACAATTGCTTGGATCTTACATTGACCCACTTGACCATGGTTTGGGGGATTGACAGGGTGCCCTAGCAAGCCTGTACCCATAGGTTTTGGTTTGCCACCGGAGGGATTTCTGAAGAGCCATCGTCCGCTCCCATCATATTAGCACTTTTTCATCTTATCCCCCACTTATTCTCATGTCTTTATGCTAGCCGTTTTGCCAAGTTGACCTAAGGAAGGAGGAAAGAGCACGAGGCCTTGCTTAAGCAACACCGAAGTGAGCCTCTTTCCCCTAGGGTTTTGATTCTAGGGCCCTGCCATTGCAGCACTCTAGAACCCTTCCCTCTTGTCCTTAGTCTTTATCCCTTCAAAACCTTGCATCCTCTCCTTAATTGACTCCATCTACCCCTAGGCACTGATCTTAGACACACAACGTTGAAGTGATAGTGCTCAAAACAACTCTCAAAACTTTAATTTTTGAAACCCTAACTAGGCTGACGTCACACTTGAATAGTCCATCTTGACGCAGCATATTTTGATGATAAGCAATTAGATGATGGTTGAAAGCATTTATTGAGAAAGAATTGATTAGATACATTGTTGGCTTCATCATCTCAATAGTTATTGATGAATTGATAATTTTCCATAGCTAATTGACAAAACGTTGATCTCATTAATATATGTTGTTTTACATTGCTTACTTATTGATATCAGACAGTCATATGAAGTACTAACCCACTGAATTATAGCCTGCATATATTCTTTATTGTTGTCTTGTTCCGGGCAGGTGTTCTCTTTTGGGCATACACTTCTTTATTGGCTGATTAGCTAGACTGTCTAATCTTGGTGGTAACCTGTGAGGAGGAACTTGAAACCTGACCTTTATATCTTTGCCTCTTCAAAACCCCAGGTTACCGGGGACGTCTCCCCTGGGTTAACCTCCCTAAATAGAAAGAACCTCCCCATTGTGGTGACATTGGGTGGGGAAGGTTCCTGTTACGCCAGTTTGGCCTCTATCCCTTAGCCTTTGACCTAAGCTACAAACTGTGCAATAACAAGGATGACACTCAAAGACTTCACGAAGGAGTGGACATCTTTCATCAAAGGGGTCGTGGCACAAGAGGAGCTCCCTGATTGGTCAAGGTTGTGGGTTGACTTCGTTCAGGAGGAACTTCGAGATGAAAAGCTTAATGGAGGAAAGTACAAGAATGATGATGAGAACGTTGCTCTTTCCATCCAGGTAAAGAAGGGCAAGTTCAAAAAGCTTGCCAGTGGAGGGTATGCCTCTTAAGAGGGCAAGAAGAAAAAGGACATGAGCAAAGTCAAGTGCTATGCATGTCACAATTTTGGGCACTACGCATGTCAATGTCCAAACAAGAAGACGGGTGGAAATGAAATGCAACCAAAGGTAGTTGCGTCGGCAAAGGCTCAAGGGAATAAGTTTTCCAAGAAGTTTGAACAAACAAAGTTCTTACTTATTTCCCAGACTACCTTGGGCACCATATCAGTTGGTGCATGGCTAATAGATAATGGAAACACATGTCATATGACAGGAGCACGAGAGTTGTTCGAGAGCTTTGCAGAGTCAGACTTAAACATGCATGTGGAACTTGGTATGGGGACCAAGCATGCAGTGAAAGGGTCTGGGATAGTGCAATTTCGGATGGAGTTAGGAGGTGTGTTGAGAGTGACGAATGTGCTATGGGTGCCAGAAATCGGGAGGAGTGTGCTCTCAGTCTCAACGATTGAGAAGAAGGGCTTTAACGAACTATCCCAGGATGGACAGGCGTTGATCAAGCCCAGAGGATCTAGCTCAAACACATTAATTGTTTTTGGACTAAGAGAGAGCAACTTGTATAGGCTAAAGGATCAGCCTATGCAAGCTATGGCAAGCAGCAAAGTGACAAAGAACGAGGAATAGGTAGCTTCGAAGGTTGAGCAGCTCAGAGGGAGACAACCTTCAGGTTCAAGTGGGAAGAAGCAGCCTTCCAAGTCTTTCAAGAAGCATTCATGGTACAAGATGGCCATGCAGGATGCTCAGGAGCAGGAGGCTTCTAGGAGCATGATCAGAGGGAAGTCTTCGAAGACAGGTCCGAGTGAGATGGCAAGGATAGCTTTTGTGTCAGAGGGAGCAACCAATCAGGTAGATTGGAGAGCAGGCATGGTGTAATACCCCTAGGCTAAACCCCAAGTGTACATATGAATGTAACTGTACTTTACTTATAAGCTGGTGAGCTGATGGGACAAGTTTCTTGGTTTGGTGTTGCGAGCATTAAGCAGTGTGCGTGATTATCATACCAAAAAAGTGCACGCAGTTTCTAAAATAATATAGCGCGCAGTTTAAGGCATATAGTGCACACCTGTGGAAGTGCGCAGGAATGGCACACTAAAAGAGGAACAACTAAAGTTTACAGCGCACACTGGTTTATGCACGCAAGGACCGGCGCACTAACCAAAAGAGCCTTACAAGATGGCGCACATTTCAGGATTCAGCGCACATTGGCTTGGTGCACATGTTTGGAGAACAAAGAACCTTTTGTATACATATATGCTATGTTGTAATGCACACCTGTGAAGGGGCACAGAGGTGGCACACTGAAAGAAGAGTGCGCACGGCCCAGAAGTTCCACGCGCACTGTTTTAGTGCGCAAGCTTTATGTTTTTGAGGCTGGTGCGCCTGGATGCAAAAGATCAATACTTCTATACTAAGAATCTAAATGTAATCACATGCAAATTTAATGAAAATACATCCCTGCGGAAAACCGACCATGTAAAAGAGAATGGGGGGCTTAAAATCCACTAGCTAAGGTTAAGGGGGCTAGGTTAAAGGGGCTTAAACCCAAAAAGGAATATTATATTAATATTTCTTGAAAGTATAAAGCAAGGATATATTATTTTATCGTACATCCTAAGGAGGGGACAAGTTCTCAACATGACAAGTGTCAAGTTGGGAACATGCATCCAGAGAGTTTGGACTTAGTACACTTTTCTGATCATTCAATCATCATTCGGGGGGGGAGGAGAGAGCGATGATGGGTAGCCAATTGTTATGACATTGAACCCAACTGTTACTCTAACCAGTATTCTGTTGTTACTGTTGCAGATACCCGTACATTTCTTAGCTTGAAGAGTTGGACTGAAGAGGCGGGTTGTCAGGCCTGTGAGACATTGCATTCTCTCAAGGTGAGACAATTGCTGGGAATTATTTTCCGAGGTGCCAAACTGCAGCGATAGGGCTCTGAGACTTCCTATCTGGCCTGTTGTTGAAGCCCTAGAAGAGAAGTGGGGCAGCTGAAGGACTGTTGAGCAGAGAAGGGGCACACTTCCTAGGGTGGGACGGGCATGTGGGGAATGAGAGACTGTCGATTGTCAGTGCGAATTGGCATCTGTGACAGAGTTTCCTGTAATTGAGTCATCTGTGACTGAGTTACCTATGACTGAGTTCCTGTTAAGTGAGAGACTTTAGCCTAGTTGCAAACCCTTACCCAAGTGGAGTTTAGCCCAAGCTCGAGGGTGACCCACTGTTGAGAGTGATGAGCAGTGTGGTCTAAGGTTGGGAGGAACGTGGAAGGTATGCCCGTATTTGGTGCCTTTTATTCAAAGATAAGTGTCAATTGTGTATTAAACCATGTGTTGCAGTCATAGTTTTGCATCTGTTTTCATGGGTTTATTTTGTTTATGATATATATATATATATATATATTTGTAATGAATATGTATGTGTAATGTCCCTTTCCAAATGACTCCACGGAGGATGATGGAATAGCCTATAAACTATTCCCGTAGGCTATAATCAGTGGGGAAGGGGAGATTATGGAGATTAATTGATGTCACGGGCTTATTAAAGCTAAAGTCTAAGTGGCATTAAGTAATTAAAATAAAAGGTTATTAAATGACTTTTTAATTAATTGGGAAATAACCTTAGAAGTCACTTTAATAATTTTAAGTGATTCTCATGAAAGGCTTATAAAAGGAGATGAGCGGGTCTCTCTCTCATTATGCATATCATGTTTTGAGTTGAGATTGTGGAGAGCTCAAGGAGCTTTGGAGGCTTAGGGTTTGAACTTTGGAGTAAAACCCTAGATCTAGTTTCARTGGTGAGAGATCCACTCTAGCTAGAGGGTTTGGTTTCAGTGGGGAGATCTCACTCTAGCCAAATATTCTACAGCTGTTCTTCTACAGGTTCTTCATTGGAGTTCATGGTGAAGACATTCTTCTTATTTGCAGAGTTTGGGGTGGCTTGAGGAAGCCAAACTCCTTCATTGCAGCAGCGTCTTGATAGAGTTCTTGATGTAGAGTTTAAGTTTTCTGAAAGGAGCAGAGTTTATAGTTGCTGGGGCCATTTCCTCTTTGTTAGGCGAATTACATCTGAGCTGGGCAGAGTTTGCATCTGCTAAGTCATTCTTTCCTTGTTGAGGCGAGTCATCCTTTGCTGGGCCGAAATATATGTGAGAGGGGGTCGATATTAGTTGGAGGAGGCATGATAATCTTGAGGGGCCGAGTACTTTATCTGCGGTGGTCGAAATTCTGTGGACCGGGCCGATTTCTATTGGTTGGGGGCGCCTCTTCTATAGCTGGGTACTGCTTCTCTGCATATTTCATGGCCGTGGATGGTTAGTATCCTTGCTGGGCGTGTCTCTATTTGCTGGACCAGAGTTGGTGGATTGAAGGCTGAGTTTCCAGCCTCTTGGGAGATCGATTTGTTGGCAGCAGGGCTGCACTCCTCTTATTAAAATCTTTTGCTGTATAAGAGGGCCGTACCTTCTCTGTTATGACAGATCCGAGCCATTGTAACACTTGCACATATAACAGGTTTGAACACTAAATAAATCAGATCAGTCTTTGAGTTATTCCTTTGCTGTTGATGGGTGATTTAATGTGTACTTCCATTTATCATTATGCTGATATAATTGGTAGGTAGATGTGAGAACTGTTCTTGGCATTAAAACTCTTACCTTTTCATTGAAACCATACTAAGAAACCCAAACAGCAAGCTCTTTAATCTAACAGCAGCATGCAAAGTAATTACAGTGAGTTATGGGGTGTCTAACAAGTGTTTGACAGAATCTCACACCAGAGATAAAACCTAAGAACAGAACTGCAACAAGAAGATGGTTATACAGTGGAAAAGACACCTACAGCCTAAGTGTTTGACGAAAGTCAACACTTAGAAGTACACACAAATTGCTACAGCAGTGAAGTGGGAGTTTGTCATCAAGGTGTTTGACAAAATATCTCACCAAGAGAACACCCATAACACACCAACAACACTCAGTAAATATATAACAGCAATTAGAGGGGTAATTATAGTGACATCAGAGCTCAATAGCAAAGTGTTTGATGAAAGGTTGGGCCACTAGGAGGCAGTAAATTCTTAGGTTGTTTGAGGGAAAATTGTACCCATCTAGTAAGGGACATTGCAGTATGCAGCTGTGCATTGCAGAATGTATTTTTATGTGTTTTTACTAGTGACAGAGTTGTATCAGAGTAATTCCGATTTAATTGTTGGTAATATGGTATCAGAGCTGATGACAAGAGAAAGTTTTTAGGTGGCATTGCCGAGTAGGTGGCTCGGAGTGTTACAAATTGGTATCAAAGCCCAATTTTCAACACTGAGCCTGGATGGGCCTCGTTAACATCACGTCGAAGCTGTTTTCGCAGCAAATTGAATTCAGGAGTGGCCGAATTTTCAGTTACAGTGCATCCATGACGGAAATTTGAAGCACTTAGAGCGAAATTGGGTAAAAGCCCCAATTTTTGTTGTCAAATTCATGAAGAATTTGGGGAAATTTGGTTAAGTGGAGATATTCCTTAATTCTAATCTTTGTTTACGAAATTTTAGACAGGAACTGGTCGAATTTGAAGTTACAGAGAAGCCAAGACAGATTGAGTAGAATTGTTGGATTAAGATTCACAATTTGTGAAGGAATTTGGAAAAGAATTCGCACCAAAAATGTTAACCAATGGCACACACAAGAAATTTTTGTTGCAGAGGTTGAATTTGGGTACACTGGATTGAAATTGAGCAAATTTCATGATTGCAGAACGTCCATGGTGGAAAATTGGGTGAGAATTGAGCAAAAGCCCCAATTTCTGCAGCGAAAATTATGGAAAAATCAGATGTGTGATCAAAATCGTTGTGCGCGCTAAGTACAAGTGTTGCACAAGCGTGCGCACTAAACATTGGTGTTGTGCAGGAGTTAAAGGGTGCACAGGTATGTACACTAAGTTTTGGCACCGCGTCGTGTATAACATGTGGTGCGCGCAGAATATCTGTGCGCGACACAAAAGTGGTGCTCAGTAGATATTGGCGCGTGACAAAATATTGGTGCGCAAGAAGTATTAGCGTGTGGTTCAAACACACTTAACCTTGAAGTGGTGTGGTGTAGTGTTGGTAGTGCACATCGAGTATCGGTGCGCGACACAAAGGTTGTGCTCAATGAAGATTGACACACGACAGAGAAGTATACACACTGGTTAGAAGTGCACGGTGCATGCACTACATTTTAGCATTGTGTGTACACCTGCGCAAGATAAATATGAAATTATAATTGAGAAGTAGTGCGCGCAAAGTTGATTGGGAAGTTAACTTCCCAAGAAATCAGAAGAAAGAATTATGATGATGTATGAAAACAGAATTGCACATCATTTCATGATTTGTTAAATTGTTTAACCTAACAAATTTTGTTGGTTGCACATTTTGCAAAGTTAGCAGCAATTAGATCATAACAGTATCAGCACAAGTTTAGAATGGAAGATGTACAGGGGGTTTTCAGCCATGAAGAAGAGATCAGAGGAATGTATGTCCATATGGGTAATGAAGGTACAAATTCAAATGGATATGGAGAAGGCAAGGAAGAAAGCATGAACCTGGTGAAAACCATAAAAATTTTGCAAAGATATGTCCTGAGTCATAAAGCTAATAATGAGAGGCTTATGAAAGCCAAGGAGCAGCAAGAAGACTTCAACAATAAGTTGATGCAAAGTCTGGATAGAATAGAGAAGAAGATGGATAATAAGACTGAGTCAAGCAGATTAGGGAGCCATAAGTCTCATGATAAGAGTGCAAGAACAGCACGCAGCAGAGGTGCTGACAGGCAGCACCATCACTTTCCAAGGCATTCAACTAGGAGAGCGAGCAGTAGTTCAAATCCTGTCAAGAAACCTAAGAAGAGGTCTGGGTGGATGAACTTCAGGGGGAAATGAACAAAATCAAGCCTCCTACTTTTGATGGTGAACACAAGAAGGATGAGGATGTAGAAATATAGTTGCTAAACATGAGAATGTATTTTCAGTTGCATAACTACTCTTCCTGGCAGAAGGTAGAATTGTTATTTATCAGCTCAAGGGAAAAGCATCAATGTGGTGGGACCAATATACGCAAGTACAACATATTCATGAGAAGAAGGCGACTTGGAGAGAATTCAAAAGATATTTTCAAAGGAAATACTTGACTAAGAGGTGGTATGACAAGAAAATGAAAGAGTTCTTTGAACTCAAGATTGGCAATATGACCATAGATGAGTATGAAAGGAGGTTTTTAGAGTTGCTTAAATATGTTTCCTTCATCAAAGATGAGCAAGTTAAGATTCAAATATATTTGAGTGGGCTGCCACCATTTATCAGTGACAGAATACGATCTGATGATCCCAAAACATTGGAGGAAGCAATAAGAAGGGCTAAGTGTCTTTATGATCAGTAAAAAATGAAAGCATCTTACCAGAAAGCTTGGAAAGACAAGAAGAAAGGCAAGATGGAATAGAGGAAGGATGGAACTAAGCCTCCATTCTTCAGAAATAACTATCAGGAACAACCAACTTCTAAAGAATCCAGAATGACAGTGTCATTAGGGCAAAGGCCAAGGCAACCACATATTCAATGTTGGGGTTGTAAGGGAGATCATATGTATAGAGACTACCCTCACAAAAGTGAAAGAGTGAAGACTGTTCACAATGCGCAGCAAGCTAAAACAATGGAGGACATGGGCAGAAGTGTACCTAAGATCTATGCAGCCCTAGACAACAAGCACGTTGAGTTTCAATCACACATGATTGAAGTAGAAGGTAAGATCAATAATCAGCCCATTGCTATTTTAATTGATTCAGGAGCTAGTGTTATCTAGACCCTAAGATGGTGGAAAGGTTTCATTTGCCAAGAAACAAACCTGGAAAACCTTGGATGGTGCAGCTAGCTAAAGGAGCTAAAAGAAAGATTAATGAGATGGTCAAAGCATGTCCAATGAACATGAATGGACTGAATACTAGCGCAGATTTAAACATAATACCTTTAGGTTCCTATGACTACCTAATTGGTATGGATTGGTTGGACCAACATCATGTTGTCATAGATTATTATAACAAAGCATTTACTTGCTTGGATGAGGAAGGCAGCTTAAGGACAGTACAAGGAATTCCCAGAGCAGTGACTGTCAAAGAAATTTCAGCCTTGCAGCTAGAGAAAAGTTACAGGAAAAGGTGTCAAATATTTTCCACACAAATGGAAGAGACACCTAAGGATAAGGTGTCAAACATTGAAGACTGCGTAGTCCTAAAATGGTTTGAAGATGTATTCAAGGAGATACCAGGATTGCCACCCAAAAGAGATATTGACTTCTCTATCAATCTGATGCCTGGAGCAGTTCCAGTATCTAAGACTCCTTACAGGGTGAGTACACCTGAACTGAAGGAATTGCAGATGCAACTTGAAGAGCTTCTAAAGAAGGGGTATATACGCCAAAGTGTGTCACCATGGGGTGCCCCAGTATTGTTTGTAAAGAAAAAGGATGGAACTTTGAGACTTTGTATTTGTTATCGCACAATTTGTACTTGCCCAAAGCCCAAGGCAAGTGGATACAAAAATGGCGTAACTGGGAGTGACCAATCACTTTCACCTTAATAGGAAACCCCTTTCTATTTTGGAGTATGTCAAGACTACCCTAGGGGAGACGTCCCCAGTGACCTGAGGGTTTGAGAAGGCTAAGGCAAATGATAAAAGAAAGTCCCTCCCCTCTCACAGGTCACTCAAGTCAAAAGGTTCTTGTGTCTTAGTAGAGATGAAGCAAAAGAGTAATGTTGTGTACCTACCCAAAACAAGACAACAGAGAGAAAAAATGGCACTTTACAAGTACCAAAATGAAATCAATGCTTCATAAGACAATGAACTTTTAAAAAATAGAATGGCTGATATGAAATTGCAGAAATATATTGAGTATCTAGATAATTCAAGTCCCCACCCTCCTCCCGTGGAACCAATCTCTTTGGAGGAGAACCTTGACAACCTTGAGGAAAACAGTATAATGGTTCCATTGACATGTTCGTTTCCAACCTCTCAGCCAAAAGAGGACTTTGTACAGAACAGTGGGAAAATGGAAGGCAACTTCAATTTATCAATGTCATATCATTATGAGTATTGGTTGGCCTTCCACCTTGGCAGTCACGAGCAACAAAATATCAAAATTTTACGTGGCTTGTCATATTCCAGTGTTTGGTTGAAGGAAAGAAGGAGCATGATTCTTGGTTGGTTCTTTCTCGCGAAAATTTCCAAGTTAATAAAACTTGGGAAGGGGTCTTCTGTGAGTCATCCTGGACAAGGATGTTTCAGACACTTGTGGCTTCATTCCATCCAGTGCATGGAAGGTTGTAACGTATCTCTAACCCTCCTCTTATATTACAATTTTGTATTCCTTCATTTATTATGTGATTATGTACTTAGATGTATTTTTGTATCATAGTTTCATTTTTATAGATGTTGTACAATAGTTATTTCATTATCTAGATGTTGTTTATTCATTTAGATATGTATGCTTATGTTGGATATTGGTGAGCACCTTTTTGTAGATGTTGGATTCTCGTATGCTCTTCGTCCCGATTGAGAAGATCGAACACACGTCCCCATGTGGAGCCAGATGTTGACCGCCTCTTCAACTAGGGGGTCAACTCCAGGTACCATGAAGATATGCATCATCAGATGCAAACATGTCAAAGACTAATTGGTTCTACAGGGCATTTTTTGGGCTCCAGCACACAGTTTTGTAAGCGGGATTACCGCACCCCTGCGCGGGTTTATAATGTAATAGGTCTACATGGATCATGTTAGGTCAGTTTCCTTGGGGTTTCTTCATTAGGAGAGTTCCTTTCACTGAGTGTTTTTTATCCTCAAGAAGTTAATGTGGCCTAACCAGCTGGGTTAATCTTCCTTGAGTTTTTCACTTCCACCCAATAAATCCTCCAAAGTGGTGAAAGACGTTCTAATGAAGTCATTCCTAGGTAGCTAGTGTTTAGGAATGTTGTAAATGACCATGTAAGACAACAAGCAAAATTTCGCGGAATTCCGTCAAGTCTAGCCAGGTTTTTTTTAAGGTTCGGAATTAATTAATTAATTAATTCCTAAATAATTAATGTAAAACTTAGGTCCGGGGATTTTTGATAGAGGTATTCTCAAAAAAAAACTAATAAGACCCCCTGAAACCGTGGACCAAGTTTCAACTCAGTCGAACAAGTTTTGCTAGGTTGTTTGTCCACTTAGGAGGATTTTCGGAAAACGACGGTTTTAATTGCCAAACCCAGGACATGGGCAAATGTAAGTTTTGTAATAATGGATCAAATCAAGTGAAGTAAGTGGCATTAATGAAGAGAGGGACCCCACCTACCTCTCAAGTGGCCAACTCGCCCATCCAGTTACCTTACTTGCCATTTCCCATCAACCTAAAAGCCTGTCATCCCATTGGTTGCTTTCCTCAATGAGTTGTCTTCACCTTTGGATCTTTGACAAGTGTTGAAGATCCAAGAAGGGTCTCTTAGTCTCCCAAGGCTATATAAGAAACTCCTCACTCCCTCATTCAACATCATTCTTGACAGTATTGTTATGCTACCAAATTCTCTCCATCCCATTCCTTCTCTCTCTCACTATTGTCATATTGTTTCACTGGTCTTGGCTCTTGAAGAGCTTGTAGCAGCATTGTTGCTACAACCTCTTCCCATTTAATAAAACAGAAATTGCTTTGGAAGAAACTGTGGCGTTCAAGATTAGTCTGGATGTGCCACTTATTGTGAGGTGATATCATTCTGAATCTTATTGTGTTTTGGTAAATAGTTGCTCAAGTAAATTAGTTTACTAGGCTAGGTGAGGCAATAGTGTAGTTGCCCATCTATATATTTTGTGAATGCTTATATAATAGAAACTATGTTGTATTGTCTATGCATGCAGGATATTATCTGTTGTTCCATCTCACTTTTGGTTTAAGTTTTGCAGATCACCTCTATGAAGTTGTTGGGATAGCTTCCTCATTCTTTCAGATTCGGTTTTTGGTATCTAACATGCTTAGATTGGTCACTTAATCAATACAATTTTCTGGTTTTTGTATGCACGAAATTTCTGCCTAAAAACAAAAATTTCATAACTTTGTTGAGTGTGTTGCAGCTCAAATCAGCAAGCAATAGCTTGCTGATTTTTGCAAGTTCTTACCAGGACAAGAGGGCATGCTGCCCAAATCACATGCACAACACATCCTCCAACAACTCCTCTCACTGTGTGTTGCAGCTCAAATCAACGAGCAATAGCTTGCTGATTTTTGCAAGTTCTTACCAGGACAAGAGGGCATGTTGCCCAAATCACATGCACAACACATCCTCCAACAACTCCTCTCACTGTGGTAACGTTTTCTTCTTCCCGATCTACTCTAAAATACTGTAAACGCAAGCCCGAAGGAGTTGTACCTGTTGCCACCTTATACACACCTGGGAGACGTGGAAGAAATATTCAATCCACTCGGTGTGTCCTTGGGGGCAAGTGAGAGTTAAGGTGTTGTCACCTAATCCTCAATTCCTCCGTCTAGGCCAACTCCTAGCAAAGCCAAGGGGGGTAGTCCCTAACAAAAATACTATGGCTTGATCTAAGCTAAGTACAAAATATAAATCTAGGAGTTTATTACTTTTATTCAACAATCAACCATGAATTGAAGTACACATAAACAAGTCATTCATCCACGATATAACATCAAGCATACACTTGCATAAAAAGGATACTCAGGTACGTTTGTTATATGCAAGTGAAATTAAAACTGCTTTAAAGATGATATCCAATATGTAAAAGGAAGCCTGTGGCTTTGCTGAGTGTGAAAATTTAGACCAGTGACTTAAAGTGAATCGTGGGCAATGTAGTTCGTGTGTTTTATTAAGGTAAATTGATGTTGAATTAGTGAAATGGTTTGGACCTCTTTAGAGGTTAGCTCTTTGTTTGCAAACTTACGGAGAGATTTACCGAAACCCAATGGTCTCACCAGTAAAACTTACTCAAAGTGTTGGATGTCCAAAACGGGTGGGAAGCCAGGTCCCGAGAGGGCCCGCCTTACTTCGCAGGTCACTTCAAGGTGTTTTCCTGCGCATTAAGCTAACTACTTTAGAGATTGTCTTATTTAATCTATCAACCACTGACCAGCACAGCATGTATGAAACTTACTTCCAACAGATCGAGACTAGCTCGCAACTGGAAGGGTCAGGAACCTCACTGTGAGCTGAGGGGAATTTGTTTATTTTAAACAAGAAAATAAATAACTGAATTTGAAATGTGAGACTAATTACTAATCCACACTGACCAGGCCTCTTGCGAGGAGCTGAGGGGATGGTTTATTTGTCGAATTGAAATTGCGAGAAATAAAGCTAATCTAGCAATTAGTGTTCTACTTTGCAAAAGGAAAACTAATCTAAATGTTGTGTAATGCTTTGAGACTTGTAAGATTTGATTCCTTTACTTAGTCCTTAGATCATGAGATAAATTTAGACTTTAAGCAAAAGGAAATTATGCACGAAACTGAAGCAAACACAACCACATTGGTTCTCCCCTTGAGGGGAAAAGAAGAAAAGTGAAGCCTCCTTAGCTTCACTTATTTATTAACTCAGTTACAAGTGCTCTTTTAAGAGTCTTTAGATCTTTTCAAAGGATTTTGGATCCTTACAACAATGGATCAAAGTGTTACAAGTTATACAAAAATTTAGGAAGGTGTAGGATGCTTCCGGAAGTCCCAAATGCTCCTAATCCGCCAAATTTTGGCAGAATTTCCCTTTGTTTATTCAATGACCTGCACAAAACAGTGAACAAAAAGTACACAAGATGGCCAAAAACACTTTAAGAGTGTCTTTAGTTATTAGCAAAAATCTACAAAAAATTTCTAAGTTAAATTCTTCAAAATTTGGCGAAAGGGAACTAAGAAACTCAAGCTAGAAAGCTAGTTTCCATAGGGTCTTTTGTGGCTGTTCTAAAACAGCAAGTTTAAAGGCACTTTGATGCTAGATTGAACAATGAAAACACTTGGAAAATATTAGCCATTGACCCTTCAGAAATTTCAGAAAATTTTAGAGCAAAGGACTATCTTCCTATGCTAGATCTAGATTCTTAAGATAGCAAYTTTAAGAAACAAAAATCAGATCTAAGCTATCATTTGCATGCATGAAAGGAACTAATGATTTAGCTTATATAAACTAGATCCAAACTTGTTTGCATATATATGTAAAGTAACCAATAAATTTTGCTTTCAAAATAAGAAGAAAGAGAACAAGTTGTGCTTGGAAAGTGTTGGGCAATGGAGTCCTTCTTGATGAATTGTAGAGGGATCTTCTTCAAAGGACTTGAAAGAGAGGAAGAGTCAAGCTAGATCATCCACTTCTCCAAGTTGAGGTATCAATTACATCAGTTGCTTGCAAAGAGAGGGTTAAAATATGGTATCACCTACAAGAGAGATCTTACAACACAATATTTTAAACCAAACAAGTATTGCATCTAAAATCACTCAAGTAAATAAATAGCAAGATAACTAATCAAGCTAGCTTAGTGATCTTACCCTATTGAGTAATAGTACTCCTATAAGGCCACATTAACCAAAATATAACAGCAATAAACAATAAAATAATATCACCTCATACACATAAGCATCCACACACTTGGCCAATCCACCAATTTGACCTCCAAAGTCTTCTTTTATTCCAATATGAAAAAGAGTGTTACAATAGCAATGATACACAAGCAATTCTTCTCAAAGCTCCAACTAACTTGCAAGAGGAGAAAATGCTTCAATATATAGCAAATGGTGAGGAGTTCCAATGAGGGAGGGCGCACCTTGTGTAGGAGAGGGGCGCACCAAGTGGAGGGAGAGATTAGCCAAGTGTTGGAGAGTGGGTTGCCACCTCTCCACACACCACCAATACTTGCCATCTAGCAGATTTGAGAGGATGTGGGGTGCGCCACCTCTCAAGAGGTTGGCTACCCACATAGGAATGCGCCACCTCTCAAGAGGTGCGCACCCCTTTATTTGCACATGCTCAAAACTCATGGCATATATCATTAACTATGTCTTTGATCCATCATTCATCATCCTAGGGGCGCCACCTTGCCTCCTGGGTTTTTATTTCATCTCAAACATGTCCCCACATGTTTCCTTAATTTGTGCCCTTGCTGATTTTTTATGATTTTATTTGACTTTTTGGGTTTTGTGAGCAAAAATGACTTTTAAGTGATTAAAATCACTATTTTTGCTCAACTAAGTGGGTACTTAGGTAATATGGGTGCTCTAGGCCCAAAAATGAGCACCCCCATGGCATATTAAGTCCCCTGGTACCACTTTTTTAATACATTTTTATTTTTTAATTAAAAATTGCCGAATTCTGGCAATTTTTAATTAACTGAAAAAATTTTAAAAAAAACTATGGGGGACTTAGTACATTTCCATAAGACTCTAAGAGAATGTTTGGCATGGTAATATACATTAGACACTAGGCTTAGATCCATGCTCAAGCCTAACCATGGGCATATACTCTAGCTCTGGAGGAATTGAGTGAAAAAACTCATAAATTATAAATTGCCTGAAAACTACAAAATATAATTAGTGAGTGAAAAAACACTCCAGAGTATAACTCACGCTTAGGACTTAAGGTGGCTAAGACCTTTTACAAGTTCATCATGCAACATCTCTTATTACAATTTTTTATGGAAATGTAAAGAGAAAAAGGTGGTCTTTACAACCGGCTGAACTTCTGAACTCTAAACTTTGAACAATAATGTTCAAACTTTGGCGGCTCGCTGGAAGTCCATCCTAGTGCAACTTTGATGGATAACAGTACCCAAGCGGTTTGTTCTCCTTTCCTTCAGTCTTTACTTTGCAAGCTTATCTAGATTAGTCGTGATTTCTACATGCATGCTTAACTAAAATAATCCAGAGTAGATCTCACACTTAATTGCTAGATTAGAGCTCATGGAGGCATAATTGATATTTGCTTTCGCGATTTACTTTGCATGCATGTCATTTTCTGTTGCAGCGTTTTATCTTAACACATGCGTGCAAACATCGATATCTTAAAGGGCTCAATTAATCAATCTTTTACAATTATGCAAGTTAGTTTTAGTTCTTATATCTTACATGTGCAATCTAATAATCTAAGAATTCAATCACTAATTCTGGTTTGGGTCCCCAAGGCCTTTTCCGGAAACTAAAATTTAACTTGCAATCCATTGTTCAAAGGCTTCAGCCTTCTTATCTCTAAATTTTTAGTATTTTGGCAATCCTTTGTTGAGCAAGCTACAAGCACTCCATCACACTTCACAATATTTAGCTCATAGGTCTAAAATAAACTAATTAGACTTAATAGGACACCATAACTCACCATCTTCGCCATTTAAAAACTGAGGTTTTGAGGAAAGCCACGTAAGTTTTTATGGAGTACTCGGCCCTAGGGTTGACCTGTGAAGCTAGGGTAGGCCTCGTTGCCTCACTTCTTGAGCATCCAGCAACCACTTGGTAATAGGGGGAGGAGAGTTTTTGGTTGACACCTAGATAAGGCTAAAATTAATCTCACACTTAATCACTTAATTTAATTTTCGATCTACAACATCAACAATACAATTACACACTTGCAAGCTCACTGATCTCATTGTCTTTCAATTTACATTCATATGCAAGCTATCTTTGATGTGTTGTAGAAATAATATCTAAGTGGTTAAATCTTTCATTGGGAATATTTGGCTTTCCACGTTTTTTATCTATTCTTGTATCCATGTATATGTGGTGTGATCCTTAAAGAAGTGTGCATCCACCTGGAGGCATTCTCTTGACAGGGTCTTGAGTGTTTTGTGTCTCTTGGCCATTGAAAAGCAGTGCAACGGAAGTCTATCTGTTGTGAGCATGCTTAGCTTGATGTGTTGATGGTTGTTCATCTTTGAATATCTTCTTTCCTGCACATTTCAAGCACTTGTTAATATTTTGTATCTAGTCTTAATCTGTATATCTTAGATATTTTTTTGTATCTAAGTGTATCTATCTTTTTGTAATCTTTTGTAACTTGTAATTATCTTGTAACAAATATCCCCCTAACTTAGTTGACCCCATTGCTCAATCTTAGGCACTAGTCTTAGTTGCCCTAGGAAAAGGTCTGACTCTCATACTTAGATAGTTGCATCTTGCATTTGTTGATTGACATCTTAGGCTAGATTCCCCTTAACCTTTTAACCAATTAAAACCAACTCCTAGAACACTTAATCGTAAATCTCATCTAGTAACTAGGGTCTACCCCCCTTGGCTTCCCTAGGARTTAGCCTAGACGGAAGAGGTTCAAGTCAAAGTGACAGCGTGRACTTTGAACCTAGGCATTATGCCTCYGAGAACACACTAAGTGAGCAGGACTTAGCTCACGTTTGCAAGTGTGTATAAGGACGRCAACAGGRCCTGTGGGCGTYGAGACATAATCTCCTTAGTTATCGCTAGGATAGGGGATAACAATATTGACTTCATGCAGTTGAACAAAGTAACTATGAAGAACAAGTATCATTTGCCAAGGATAGATGACCTCTTTGATCAATTAAAAGATGCAAGAATATTCTTGAAGATTAATCTCAAGTCGAGATATCATCAAGTAAGCATTAAAGAAGAAGACATCAGCAAGACTACTTTCAGAACAACGTATGGCCATTATCAGTTCATAGTGGTTCCTTTTGGGTTAACAAATGCACCAGTTGTCTTCATGTGTCTCATGAATGGTGTATTCAGGAATTACTTGGATAAGTTTGTCATTGTCTTCTTGGATGACATTTTGATATATTCTAAATCAGAAGAAGAGCATGAGCAACACTTGAGAATGGTGTTACAGGTTTTAAGGGAGCATCAATTGTATGCCAAGTTGAACAAGTGCTCATTTTATCAAAAGCAAATCCATTACTTGGGTCATATCATCTCCAAGGAGGGGATAGCAGTAGATCCAAAAAAGATAAAGGCCATTGAAGAATGGCCAACACCAAGGAATGTCTCCGAGGTGAGATCATTCATGACCCTTGCAGATTACTACAGAGGATTTATTGAGGGATTCTCAAGAATTGCACACCCAATTACTTCCTTGCAGAAGAAGGATGTGAAGTTTGAATGGACACAGGATTGTGAAAAAATCTTCCAACATTAGAAGCATTTATTAACAAGTGCTCCAATACTAAGGATTGTTGATCCAAATGAAGATTTCAATGTATGCATTGATGCATGTAATGAGGGACTTGGTGGAGTCCTTAGTCAAAATGGGTATGTAGTGTGCTATGAATCAAGGAAGTTGAAGGAGCATAAAAGACACTATGCAACTCATGATTTGGAGTTGGCAACCATAGTGCATGCCTTGAGGATGTGAGGCACTACCTCATGGGGAAAATATTTGAGTTGAAGACAGACCATAGTGATCTGAAATACTTGTTTGGACAACCAACTCTAAATGCCAAAAAAAGCAAATGGTTAGATTTCATCAGTGAGTATGATTTTGATATAAAACATATCAAAGGAAAAGAGAACAAAGTGGTTGATTCACTCAAAAGGAGGGTGGATGAGATGCATGCTACAGCCATTAGCATGTGTCAAACAGATTTGAAAGATAAAATTCTAGAAGCTGCAAAATCAAACCAGAAATACATGGAGTTAAAAGAAAAACTTCAGCAAGGTAAATTACAGCAAAAAGTTGAAGACTATAAACTGGTAAGTGATCAAATTCTCGGATACAGAGGAAGAATTTATGTGCCAAATTCTCGGGCATTGAAGGATCTGATATTGGGAGAAATTCATAATGTACCTTATGTTGGACACCCAGGTTAGTAGAATACTATTGCAGTTGTCAAGAGCCAATATTATTGGTCAGGCATGAAGAAAGAAATTGTTGGTTTCATTGCCAAGTGTTTGGCATGCCAAAAGGTCAAGACTCGACATAGCCATCCAGCTGGATTGTCGATTCCTGAGTGGAAATGGGAAGTGGTAACAATGGATTTTATTACTAAACTACCAAGAACTAGAAAGCAACATGATTCCATCATGGTAGTGGTGGATAAGCTTACCAAAGTTGCTCATTTTATTTCAGAAAAGCTTACTCACAAGGCAACTAACATAGTTGATATCTATCTGAGAGAAATAGCTCGATTGCATGGAATGCTCAAGACAATTGTGTCTAACAGAGATCCAAAATTTACCTCAAATTTTTGGAAATAATTGTTTAAGGAATTTGGAACAAATCTGCACTTTAGCACAACTTATCATCCAGAGTCAGATGGGCTAATCCGGATTATTTTCGGCACGAAATGAGGTCGGAGATATAATAAAGAAATGCACAGAGATATCACAGATATTCACTAATATAACAGAAATGTATCAGAGATGCAACCATAAACACAGATATACAGTAATACGCGATTTCTATTAATGAAAGAAATGTATAGAGATTGTAAAAATACAGAGTGAAAGACTCGCTAGAATGGTGGCGGCTTATCACTGAGAAGAGATGTGACGATTGCGCTCATTCGCAAGAAGATAATTACAATGAGGCTCTGAAGGCCTTTTTACAATAAACAGGAATGCCAAAAACCCTAGACATCCAAAAACCTAACCCTAGGAGATGAAGCGCCAAGAGTCATGTCGGCCCCGTTTGGGTAAGTTAGTACATCAACTTCTCCAGGTCATAACTTTTGCATACGATCTCCGTTTTAGGCATATGATAGCCCGTTGGAAAGGTATCGTCAAGGAGATTCATTTTGGGGGTTCAATCTGCCTTCGGCTATCATTGAGAAACTCGATCTCAAAAAACCTTCATTGAGGCCCTCAAAATGGCCCCGAAAGTTAAAACCTGCTAAAAATAGTAAATTGCCAAAATTTCCAGAAAACTATTTTGAGCCAGTCGGAAAAGGTGGGTGGCCACCGATATCCACCTGGATCATGGGCAGAAAGAAAGGGTGAATCAAGTAATAGTATATATGCTAAGAATGTATGTAATGGATAAACCATCCAAATGGGAGGATTATCTACACTTGGTAGAGTTTGCTTACAACAATGGGTACCAAGCGTCCTTGAAGATGAACCCATTTGAGGCACTATATGGCAGAAAGTGCAACACACCAATCAGTTGGGACAACCCAGCAGACCGCACAGTAGTTAGGCCAGAACTACTCAGGGAAATGGAAGAACGGATGATAAAGATAAAGCAGAATTTAAAGGTCGCGCAGAACAGGCAGAAAAGATACGCTGATAAGGGCAGAACTCACAAGAAATTTAATGTGGGTGATCATGTGTTCCTGAAAGTAAAGGCCAACAGAAGTTCCCTTAAATTGGGAAATTGTTCAAAGTTGGCAGCGCAATTTTGTGGGCCATTTGAAATCCTAGAAAGGATTGGGCCTGAAGAATACATGCTTGCCTTGCCTGCATCAATGCATATTCATAATGTATTCCATGTATCATTATTTTAAAAGTATGTACCTGATACTAATCATGTCATTGATTGGAATGTGATTCAGAAGGAGCAAGAAGGCGGTTTTCAAGTGCATCAGGTGTGCATATTGGATAGGAAGATCAAGCAGCTCAGGAATCGAGCTATAGGGCTGATAAAGGTCCAATGTACCTGGTACGGCCCTGAGGATGCGACTTGGGAGCACGAGGATGCTATGCGAGCAGAATACCCGCATCTTTTTGAAAACTTTTGAGTTTTTTATTGTACATGTGTATATACTGCACCGAGGACAGTGCATAAATAAGTGGGAGGGGATTGTCATACCCCTAGGCTGAACCCCAAGTGTACATATGAATGTAATTGTACTTTACTTATAAGTTGGTGAGTTGATGGGACAAGTTTCTTGGTTTGGTGTTGCGCGCATTAAGCAGTGCGCGTGATTATCATACCAAAGAAGTGCACACAGTTTCTAAAATAATATAGCACGCAGTTTAAGGCATATAGTGCGCACCTGTGGAAGTGCACAGGAATGGCACACTAAAAGAGGAACAATTGAAGTTTACAGCGCGCACTGGTTTAAGCGCGCAAGGAGCGGCGCACTAACAAGAAGAGCCTTACAGGATGGCGCACATTTTAGGATTCAGCACACACTGGCTTGGTGCTCAGGTTTGGAGGCCAGAGAGCCTTTTGTATACATATATGCTATGTTGCAATGCACACCTGTGAAGGGGCGCGAGGGTAGCACACTGAAAAAAGAGTGTGTGTGGCCCAGAAGTTCCACACCCACTGGTTTAGTGCGCGAGCTTTATGTTTTTGAGGCTAGTGAGCATGGATGCATCAGATTAGTACTTATGTACTGAGAATGTAAATGTAATCACATGCAAATTTAATGAAAATACATCCCTGCGACAGACCGACCACGTGAAAGAGAATGGGGGGCTTAAATTCCACTACTTGAGGTTAAGGGGGCCAGGTTAAAGGGGCTTAAACCCAAAAAGGAATATTATATTAATATTTCTTAAAAGTATAAAGCAAGGATATATTATTTTATCTTAAGTCCTAAGGAGGGGACAAGTGGTTGAAGGTAGTTCTCAACGTGACAAGTGTCAAGTTGGGAACATGCATCCAGAGAGTTTGGATTTAGTACACTTTTCTGATCATTCAATCATCATTTGGGGGGGGAGGAGAGAGCGGTGATGGGTAGCCAATTGTTCTGACATTGAACCCAACTGCTACTGTGACCAGTATTTTGTTGTTACTGTCGTAGATACCTGTACATTGCTTAACTTGGAGAGTTGGATTGAAGAGGCGGGTTGTCAGGCCAGTGGGACATTGCATTCTCTCCAAGTGAGAGAATTGTTGGGAATTATTTTCCGAGGTGCCAAATTGCAGCAACAGGGCTCTGAGACTTCATGTCCGGCATGTTGAGGAAGCCCTGGAAGGGAAGTGGGGTAGCTGAAGGATTGTTGAGCAGAGAAGGGGCACACTTCCTGGGGGGGGGACAGGCATGTGGGGAATGAGACATTGTAGGCTATCAGTGCGAATTGGCATATGTGACGGACTTTCCTGTAATTGAGTCACCTGTGACTGAGTTTCTATTCAATGAGAGACATTAGCCTGGTTGGGAACCCTTACCCAAGTGGAGTTTATCCCCAACTCGGGGGTGACCCACTGCTGAGAGTGATCAGCAGTGTGGTCTAAGGCTAGGAGGAACATGGAAGGTTTGCCCGCAGTTGGTTCCTTTTATTCAAAGATAAGTGCCAATTGTGTTTTAAACCATGTGTTGCAGTCATAGTTTTGCATCTGTTTTCATGGGTTTATTATGTTTATGATATATATATATATATATATATATATATATATATATATATATATATATATATATTTATGTTATGAATATGTATGCAACTGTGCATTGAAGAATGTATTTTTATGTGTTTTTATTAGTGACAAAGTTGTATCAAAGTAATTATGGTTGAATTGCTAGTAATATGGTATCAAAGTTGATGACAAGAGAAAGTTTTTAAGTGGCATTGCCTAGTAGGTGGTTGGGGGTGTTACACATGGTAGCAGATTTGATAGTGAAGAATCAAGATAGATCCACCTCCAGGTGGCAGAAGTACCTTTCTCGCTAAGAGGGAGTGTTGATGTATTAGCATCAAACAGGTACTTCCACATAGGCTCCTTGTTTAGCATGTGGAAGTCGTCCTTGTAACCTCTCAAAACCTTAGGAAATTCATTTTATGAGTCAATAATTAAAGTGAATGACATTTTAGATTAATGTGACATTAATTAAGTTAAATTCCTAAGTATTTGGCATTATTAACTTAAGTGGGTTGATTAAATCCTAGTCGTTAGATCTAAAGTGAATATGAGATTAGATCTCAACCGTTGATCACTTTGGAGGAGATCTAGGGTTTTGGATTTAGGATTAATTCAATGTAATAAAAGGCATCCTAGGTGAGAGGATGAGACATATAGAGACTGAGGAGATCTCATTGAGTGGGTGAAGAGCATTTCATCCAAGTGTGAATGGGCAGGGCTGAGGAAAGGAGCAAGGGAGATAGCAGCAAAGTTAGCTAGGCTAGGTATTGCATTGTATTCCTCTGATGGGCCATTATCCCAGGAAGGGAGCCCAAGATTTATAATAATAAATCAAACTCAAATCTGGTTTTCCCTTCGGGGTTTTCCAGGGGTGTTTACCCAGATATCTTGTGCAATGTGTTTGGTTTCGTATTTAATGCTTTCGTTGTAATTTTGCTAAGTAACCTAGTTGTGCATTTAGTTAATGAAGTGATTTTATTGGAATTAAGTGTCGGGTGCTAGGTTTAGATAATTAACAGAAATTGGGCAACCGCTGTCAAGGGTTTACTTAACCACTTTTTAACCCTCATCTCACCATTTGAATCACCATCTCCCATTGGTCATTTGGAAAATCTTGCAAGGCAAGTGGGATTCCTAGAAATTTAAATATTTTCCCTAGTTGGATCAAAGACCATCATTGGTTTGATTTATTTATTAACTATTTGTAATTATGAATATATTAAACCCAAATATTTGAATGATGTTTTTACATGGTTATTGAATTCTTACTCACATTTTAACGAATTAGTTGTGTTGTTGAAGGCTTGGAAGTTGCTAGTTTTAGATTTATAACAGATATCTACTTGTCTTTCATGTGAGGGTTTTTTAACATTTATATCATAGAGAAATTTTCAAAAAAGAATGTCTATTGTGACATTCAACCTAAAATGGGATGCTTTTACTTTTCTTTTATTTTTCACTTTTTAATGTGGTTAGAGTGGCATTGGAATATAGCTCTAATCTTAGGTATTTATCTCTTCTGAGACCATTGCCCTCTCTAGCCATTAGGTCGGGCTCGAGGTGGGTTCACAGGGGTGTCAGATCTTTTAGAGTCCATGGGCATTCAGATTGATCGCCTCCCTCCGTTTCAGTATTCCTTGGATGCACCTGGCCATCTCCTACCAACTAGACAGGTGTTGAACAAAATCATTAGAGATGACATTTATAGGCAGTTTATCCAGATCACTAGGGTTAACCCCCCTGGCGGGTTATGCCCAAAGATGGCCTTTTACGTTGAGCATTTCTTGGAGCTTAGGGATGGATTCATCGTTCGACCACAGTATACATTTCACCACTGGGTACATGTTCTTCGCATTCCTCTAAGCCAGTTCAGAGTGGGCTCTCATACACTTTGGGTAGATATAGACCACCAAATCGACCGACAAGGTAGGATTCATCAGCTATGCCAACTACAGGAGGTTGAGACTGAGGAGCACTTCATCTTTTGATGCCCCATTTATTATGATATCAGGGGGCGATTTCATTGCTTATTCAGGGGAACTCGGACCCTCACGGGCTTCTTCAAGTATCCAGATCAGCGATGCTTAGCCTTATACATACAGGAGGCCCTCAGACTCTGAGCCCATACTCTTCAGCCTCCTACAAGACTAGACCCTACTCGGCGGATCACCTCCTTCTTCACGGTGCTACCCTCAAGAAGGGGCACCAAGCAACAAATCAACACCAGCACAGCCTTGGACTACAGATCAGTGCAGACCCGTGGGACATTCCCTCGTCCCACGAGATTTTAGCGACATGACCAGACTAGATCCCTTCCCAGGGGATGGATGTGATCCCCCAAACCTCGTCAGTGCACTACCTCTACCAATCATCAGTGCAGTAGACGGTCAATGCACCCCACCAGTTCCTCCTAGGGACACCCAACTATATGCCGATTTCTTCATTCGACCTCGGATGGTAGGAGAGATGGGTCCATTCCACGATAGACCCACTTCCTTTCTTTTAGTTCCTCTTGTCTATAGATCTACTCCTACGCATCTCATCATCAGAGCAGGTCTTTGTACTTGAGGTCGAGGATTATTCATGCCTCAAAGTAGATCTCACCATCTACTACTCTACTTTATTACACTTTACTTTTTGCATCTCGCCTTTTATAGGAGACGTGTTGGAACTCCTGCACTGTATTGACATCACTGTACTCCACAGTCCCTTTGACCTACTTTTGTGGGCATTAGTCGAACATTAATAAAATTATCTTATCTTATCTTCTTTTAATATTATTTCTATATGGGGCATTTGAAAAATAGTTATGGGTTCAAGGTTTACGTATGATGTTTATAATTTATTTCTTACAAAAGCATGATAGGCAGTTGCAAGAAGTCAAGGTAGTCAAAAATAGCAAGGCAAATTCGTTCAACACACTCTCGTTGCATGATTGAAAAACACAAGTCTGATTCTTAGAAAACCCAACTACATTGTGTTTGAATAGGTGTTCCATATTGCTAAGCCTACAATGTGCTCACATTTTGTTTGCAATGCAAATGCTAGGGTAGTAGATGAATGAAACATGCACAAGTTTCTTCCATAATGCATGTTTTTTATGAAACACGCAAAATTTCTCAACCATCCCACTTTAACATTATTACTCTTACTACTATTCTCGCCTATCTCCTCGGTCTTTCCTTTTCATTGCATTGTTGTTGCAATGGATACTCCCATAAGCAAATATTCCTTTGAAATAAAGCCACACCAAATGTATGAGATTGCATTCCTTTTGGAATCACATACGTTATTATATGAAATGTTTGAACACCCAACCAAAATAATTTAGAGAGCTATTGAGGAATCCATCCACTCAAATTATTTTTGTCTTATTCGACTACCTCAAAGTAAATATTTGACTAAGAGATGCAGGTATTTTCCCTTCCAATTGATTTCTAGATAAATTTAACAATTACAAGCTCCTTAGACTTCCCATGCTTGCAGTTATTTCTCTCATCAGATTATTGCACAAAGATTTAAGTATGAGATTTATCTCCAACAAATATTTTAGAGTATACTCAATTCATTTAATGCAATCCTCAGAAATACATATAGTGTTCTAACCCTGAGTTGTGAAGATCAATTTATTGCAAATCACTTGAGTCTCTCAAGATTAGATGATATACTTACATTGCATTTATTATTGGATAAATCCAACACTTACAACTTGGTGAGATTTGTGATTCGTTAAGGAATATCATTCAGAAGATTTTTATAACAAACGCTTGAGTTTTTCCAATCATCAAAATTTTTGAGGTACCAAGGAAGTTTGCCTATCAATCCATTTTTCCTTAAATCAAATAGCTAAAGACGAGTATAGTCGGCTAAAGATGTTGTCAAAGTCAATTTGCACCCTATCCACATCTTTGAGAAATTGGACCTAATTTAGTTGCTTGATTTAAGGAAAAATTCATTGGCATGTAAATATCCTCGATAACTCTCAAATCTTGTTGAGCTAAGAGTTTTAAGCGTCTGTTATAATAATCTCCATGGTGATGTTTTTAATGAATCACAAATCTTATCAAATTGTAGACATTGAATCTATCCAACAATCAACTCAACGAAAGAATACCATCCAATCTTAAGAGACTTTGGGGATTTGGATTAATCATTAATCTTCATATGGCCTTAGTAATACATTATATGAAGATTTGACAATTTTCATTAAAGGATAGTAGTATACTCTCATGCATGTGATCATGACAAACACAATACATGACTTGCTTGGCAATAACCTTACTGGCCAATTACCTGCAAGTATGGGAAGTATAAGTAGCCCACGGTTGCTAAATTTATCTCGAAATCAACTAGGAGGGAAAATACCAACATCTCTTGTTCACATATCTACTTTGGAACAATTGGATTTGTCAAAAAATAACTTGAGTGGAGAGATTTCTTAAGAACTTTTTAAATCATCCAAGTTGGCATATTTGTATATTTCCAGTAACAACCTCTGTGGGCAAATCCCAACAAGAATGCAGTTTTCACTTGCAACGAGACTTCATTTTAGAGGATTAAGTGCTTATGTGAGAAGTCTTTGCAACCATGCAAGGAAAATGAAAAGAATAATAAAAGAGTAGTGGGAGAAGTTAGCATTAGTAAAGGTCGATGATGATTGAATCATGAGGATGAAGAGGTCTCATTGATTACATTAGGGTTAGTAGTGGGGATTATATTTGGCAAAGTTGTAAGTGATGATTGTGTGGGGCAAAATCAGAGGCATCGGATGGTTCTACCCAAGACATCGTTTTATGAAGTGATGGATTTCCTATGTAGACCAAATGTTCTTTCTACCCCATAATGCCTCCAATTTATAATGAAGAATAACACAATCCTATATGGCTACAATTTGGGATCATATGTATGGTTTTCATTTCAAGGATTAGAATAGATGGTCAACAATAATAAAAAAGAAAAAATATCATTGAATCAATGGAGAGCAAAAATATAATAAGGTTGTTTTGGGTAGAATGAAAGTGAATATGAACAGTGACTTGCAAAACAAACTCACTCAGCCTTGGTTTTCAAGAAAAATTTCATATCATGGCATAAAATCAATGGGGCCTTTGAGAAGTACTTGTCCAATGTGAAACATTCTATTAATAATGTCATTTATTTGACAAGTTCCACTTCAGAAGTCGTAATACATAACTAGATCATGATGCTCACTAGTCATAAAATTTGATGCTCTATTATATATCTCTTTTGTGAGGTTCTCTATTAGTTGCTCGCCTTTGCTATTAGTTGCTTACCCTCTCCTAGTGAGTATCCTACAAATGTTTGAAGTTGTGCTTGTTACTAATTTATAACATTATATTTGAACATTGATGCACTTGTATGGAAAATCGTGGATACTTTGATTGAACATTGAGTATTGGCCTTTTGTATTTTTGAGCTAGGGAATTCCATCATGTTGTCCACCGTTTCCTTTCTCCTCCAAAATGGCAAGGAAGGCGTCATCATCGAAATGCTTATTTAACAACTAACTTGCCTCGGAATCAGGGAGACAATGTGCCTTACTTGGAGATTCTTCTTGGTATGGTCCAATGGTAATTATTGGTAGATTCCTTCTCTCCCTTGCAGTTGACTAGTGTGATCTCCTTAGACTTTCACGTAGCAATTGTAGTGCTTATTCGGGAGATTCTCGCCTTCTTTTGTCTATTCTATTGTAGGTAGATGAAGGCTCATCACTTGGACCTTTTGGTTGTTTTTGAGCAATGTTGCAAATATTGTTTTGGGTAAAAGAAAATATCAGATTATAATGGTCAATCAGATATTAGACATAGGCTTTAATAAAGTCACTTGGACTTTAGGTTATGTTATGCTTTTATGTTTTATTTCACTTTAGTGTGATTTTTTGGTTTGTCCCACATTCATAAAGTGGATTGACTCAACTAGCTTGTAAGTTTGTAACTCTTTATAAGAAATCTTTTGCTTTCTCATTATGAATGCAATCTTGGTTTTATTTATGTGTTCGTGTTATCATTTTATGGTATCAAAGCCCAACATTCTAGAAGTCGTATCCATCTCCGACCTTTGAAAGACAAGGTTTCCACTCTTGCGACTTCAACGATCTGGGTGCCACGAAGTCTATGCGAGTGTGAAGACTTGGGGATCGCTACTGGCAGAAACTAATGAAGGGATCGCCCACGTGACACATCAAAGAACCAAAGGGTTTCAAATCATTCGAAACCAAGTATTGTTTCATTTTCAATTTCGAAGCAAAATTTAAAAAACATTAATTGAAACCTTGCAGATCGAGGTTTCGAAAGAGAGAAGGAAAAAAAGGGCAATCAAGCCACCGATTTCAGCTGCCAAACAAAAATTGGAGCTATACGGACCTGTTCTTCCGTAAAATTTCTGAATTTCTTTCAATTCAAAGGATTTTGGAGAAAATTCAGTTTGTTTTTACCTGTATTGATGCCCAAATGTGCAGATCTGGAAGAATTGGTTGTTGATTTATTGTTTTTCAATAGATCCAAGTAGAAATTGACTGATTTGGTGTTGGTCGCTAGCAGATCTGACTATTTTAGAGTTGTTTGAGAGCAGATGTGTCAAGATCTGTGTGTTTTTCAATTGTTTCAAAGTAGATTTGTGGTTTATTCGACTATTTTTTGAGCAGATTTGACTAAATCTGTTGATGTTTGGTAGTTGCGAGAGGAACTTTCCCTCCTAGATGCCCTTTCTTAGATGCAAAGAAGATTCCGAAAGCAAGAGATCCATTGGACAAATGTGAAAATACCCTAGAAGAGAAGTCGGCCCAAAAGAATAAAGAATATTGAAGTGGCACCTTTCTAGAGGAGAAGTCGACCCAGTCAAGTGGTCAGGAAGACTATAAATAGGAGGCGTCTTGGGTCATTTGTTCACTCACTCACACACTCTCATCCGCACAGAAGCAAAGCGCAAGTTTGGAGAAGGTGACGCAGCTACTACAGTGACAGAGTTTCTTCTTGTTCAGTCTTTCTGGTATCTCTCTCTTGTGTGTTACTCTTGGTAATGGTGCGCTATCTTGGCATTGTGTTGCTGCTGCAGCTGTGGTGGTATTTCTGGTTGAGCTAGGGTTTATCTGTTTGGACTTGCTTTGTGAAAGGAATCTATCTAAGAAAGGTTGTTGGGTTTTTCCCCCATTTGGGATTTTCCCAGGATAGATCTTTTGTGTTCTTTTTGTCTCTTTGGTAATGAAGTAAAAGATAAGGAAAATCTAACAAAATATTTGTATTTTTGCGTTGTTTTTGGGTAGATCTACATGTTTTTTCAGTAATACGTCGCTGCTACAACAGCTTGGAGTTAGTATCTATGTGTTCTTACTCCAGAATTACAAAATGAGAGAGAGAAGAACAAGTATTTTTCTTTGTTTTGGTATATTTTTTTGTATTTTTTACTTGTATCTAAGGCCTCTTTACCCAACATCATTCTGGAAGGTAGCCTAAGGTTCTTTGGTAAAAATTACAATACGTGAAAGCAACGTATGTTGGCCATTTTTTAATACAAGTGCTTAGCTGTTATTGTCCTAGGAAACAATACCCGACCACAAGTTGTGGGTGAAGACCGGGACAAGTTTGATGAGCGAGACAGGGAAGCAGTAATGATGCTTAAGTTGTTCGTGACAGACGAAATGCTTTCAGAGGTCCGGACAAGGAAGACTTCAACAGAGATTTGGAAGCATTTGAAAGAGTTGCATGAGACTTCGAACAAGGGTAAAGCCTTCTTCCTAAAAAAATATGTTGTTTTCAATCGATGGATGAGGTTGACCAATCAACCAAAGGCATTTTTGTCTGTCAGCAAAAGTATGCAACAGACATCATCAAAAGATTCTGCATGGAAGACTGCAATCCAGCAGAAACTCCTATACCCCTAGGCACAAAATTGAGCAAGAAAGATGAAGGCCCTACAGTGGATTCAACCCTGTACAAAAGTTTAGTAGGCAGTTTGTTGTATCTTACAGCAACTAGGCCTGATATTATGTATGCAGCCAGCTTTGTTTCCAGGTTCATGTAATCCCCCAAAGATTCTCACTGGAAGATGGCAAAAAGGATTCTGAGATATGTTGCAGGCACTCTCAATTTTGGCTTATGGTACACTCAGTCTAATGATAATCATCTCTCTGGTTACACAGACAGTGATTTTGCAGGAAGCCTAGATGACAGGAAAAGCACCTCAGGACATGCTTTTCACCTGGGCACGAACCTGATTTCATGGGCATCAAAGAAGCAGCCCATTGTATCAATATCTTCTGCAGAGGCAGAGTATGTCGCTGCTACCTCAGCTTCCTGTCAAGCTGTGTGGCTGAGAAGAATATTGAATGATATGTCACATACAGAAAAGAAGCCAACTCCTATCTTCTGTGACAACACATCAGCAATTGCTCTATCCAAAAATCATGTGTTTCACAAGAAAAGCAAGCATATTGACACTCGTTTTCACTTCATACGCGAGCTAGTCAATAATGGTGACATAGCACTTCAATTATATGGCTCTCAAGATCAGCTCACAGATATTTTTACAAAGCCACTAGGAAAATCCGTTTTTTATTTTTAGAGACAACACTTGGGCATTATCAGTGCTGATATTTGTAACTGTTGAGTTTAAGAGAGAGTGTTAAATATATTTGTAACCTCAACAGTGTGTGATTGTACACTGTGACTGTACACTGCCAGTTGTCCTGGCCAGCTGTACGAATGCTTCTTGATTTTCTTGATTTGTTGAAGCTTATTTAGCTCAGCTCTTTCCTTTAATGAATAGCGCTATGCTCATCCCTGTTTTCCAATCTCGTCTTCTCTGTAAAATCTTCTTTGCTTCTCATTTTGTCACTCCAATTAACTAGCACGACTCCATGAGAAATGCAGCGACAAATAATGGTTGCACGATCTATACATAAACACCCCTCTTTGATAGTTGTATTTAATGGCACGACCCCTTTTTTAAATACCACTAGTTGTAAATAAAGATGCGGCCCTCCTTGAAGCTGCCCACAAGCTGAAAATAATGATATGGCCCTCCTTGAAGTTGCCCACGAACTGATAATAAAGATACGGCCTCCTCCCTTAATGCCATGAGTTGTTAATAAGAAGTACGGCCACCTTCTTTCTACCACGAGCTGCAAATAGGAGGTACGACCCAAAGAGAAGAGTGATGGTCTTGACAAACACCCATGAACTGCTAAAAATGCCCACGATTTGACAAACTAATGCATCTTCCTTCTTCAACAATGAATCCAGTGAAAGATCTGTGTGATCTCTCCTTCTTGATCAGCTAGGGTGGATTATTTTCACCACAGAACCCAATCGCTCAAGAGTTTCAGTCCCTGGAGCCCAAAAGCTACAAGAGCTCTCAATATCGATTTAGAGGAAAATAATAATGAATAATGAGAAAATGAGCTCCAACCTCATTTTATATACTCCCTTGCCTTTTCCACCCTATTAAATAATATAAAGTGACTTTATAAAGTTTTACTTCAATATTTCTCCCTAAGTCACTTTTCCCGTCTTTTAATTTAATTATTCTATGTCACCATTAATATGCTCTCACCCAAATGACATTAAATAATCAAATTTATTTATTTTCCGTAGGCTATAGTCGGTGCAAGGGAATTAATTAATTTAATTATTTAATGTTGTCTGGCGAAAAAGAAACATTTAAAGGTGATATTGAATAATTAAATTAAAAGGTCATATAAAGTGACTTTGGGGAAACATTAAAGAGAGATTTTATAAAGTCACTTTATAATTAATTGTTAGAGCAGAAAAGATGAAAGGGTATATAAAGTGCAATTGGAGCTCATACTCATTATTCATGATTATTTTTCTCAAAATCGATTTGGAGAGCTCTTGAAGCTTCTTGGCTCTGGGACAGAAACCTTGAGCGATTGGGTTCGGTGGTGAGACTAATCCACCCTATCTAGTCAAGTTGGAGAGATTGCACAGGTCTTTCACTGAGATTGATTGTGAAGAAGGAAGGTGCATCAATTTGTTGAGTCATGGGGCATTCTCAGAGTTCGTGGGTGTTTGTGGAGACCATTTAATACAGGTCGAGTTGCCAATTGTTTACATCCCACCCTTCTATTTGGGTTGTATCATCTTATTGCAGATTATAGGGATCTTTAAAAGGAGGGTCATACCACTATTGCAGATCGTGGGGATCCTTAGAAGGAGGGTCGAGCCATTTATTCCAGATTGTGGGGATCTAAGAGGGGTCGTATTATTTACTGCATTCCGTGGGGATCATCAAAGGGAAGCCATTTCTGTGCAAATCGTACTATTGTTACTCTCCTCCACTTTTCTCATTAAAAATCATGCCAATTATTTGTTGATTCGTGGAGCCCAGAAGGGGGGCGCTTCAACACATTTATTGCTGCCCAAGAGTTGTTTCTTACAGGTCAGAAACAAACAATGAATCAGATTGAGTTTGCTAGGTTTTATTTTCTGTTATGACAACTTGAATGAAATCGTTATCATTTGCATTAAATGTCATTGCCGCTTTTTTGTATTGAGTACAATAAAATCCCAGTTGTGTGCCAAAATTATTATGAATCTGTTATAAAATTGTCTTTAAGAAGATCTGAAATTTAATAAACACAAAAGAGTATCAACAGCGTTGGAAGGGAATCTTACGGGCTGCCTTTTTTTCCTTTTTTTTAATTTATTTTCTGGGTTTTGCCCCGCAGTTGAGCCTGCAAAATAAATTTTCCCCGGACCTGTAGAAATAATAAAAAAATTCTCGTTGTAGATAATCTCGCCTGTGCAACCTGGTTTCCTTCATAATTGCAGCTCTGATACCATGTTAAACTCTCTGAACCTAGCACCCGACTAATAATCCCTAATCAAAACACTTTAATAATTAAAAGCACAGCTAGGTTACTTAACCAAACATTAGCGGAAGCATAAAAACTGAAACCAACACATTGCACAAGATATCTGAGTAAACACCCCTGCAAAAACCATGAAGGGAAAACCAGATCTGAGTTAATTTTATTATTGAAAAAATCCTTGGGCTCCCATCCTAGGATAATGGCTCATCTGAAGAAAATACAATCACAGCAATAGCCTAGCCTACCTAGTTGTTATCTCCCTTGTTGCCCTTGCTCTTTCTTCTAACCCTGCCCACTCACACTTGGATGAAATGCTCTTCACCCAATCAATGAGATCTCCTCACTCTGTGTGTGACACAAGCACATGAGCAAAGAATCCCTCTTTGCTCCTATGTGCTCTTTGTGTGTCTCATCCTCTCACTTAGGCTGTCTTTTATTATGTTGAGTTAACCTTAAATCCAAAACCCTAGATCATCTCTAAAGTGATCAAAGGCTGAGATCTAATCTCGTGTTCACTTTAGATCTAACGGCTAGGATTTAATCAACTCACTTAAGTTAATAATGCCAAAAACTTAGGCATTTAACTTAATTAATCTCACATTAATTAAAAGGTCATTCACTTTAATTAATTAACTCATAAGGTGAATTTCCTAAGGTTCTGAGAGGCATTACAGATGACTTCCACATGCCAGACACCAAACCTATGTGGAAATACCTGTTTGATGCTAAATACATCAACACTCCCTCTTAGCGAGGAAGGTACTTCCACCACCCGGAGGTGGCTCTGTCTTCGCTATCAAATATGCTACCATGGTTGCTCTCCAATCCACCCGATTGGTTGCTCCCTCTGAAACGAAAGTTATCCCTGCCATCTCACTCGGACCCTTCTTCAAAGACTTCTCCCTGATCATGCTCTTAGAATTAAGAAAGTAAGTTTCACAATCACTCAGATACCATGTCGAGATTTACAAGGGTCAACAAGAGAATCAATGGAACCATATCTCACCCAAATTCTAATATAGCCTCCTCACAAGTGCACTAAAGAGATATAGGTCTGGTACGCTAGAGAGAGAGTGTAAAAGCCAAGCACAAGTGTTGAAAACATAAATGTACCTAAGAGAAAATATGTCAATCACAAAGAAACGCCAAAATTAAGTGCCCTTAAGCTTATAACACTTTATATTTCAAATCATGAAGATCATAAGATGAAATTATACAAATGAGAGCTTGAGTTGTGTATTTATACAACTCAAGTGAGATGTCCTTCCAATAGGGGTTATGGGCCCATATAACAAGGGCACACACCCCAAGACGATATTGAGCTTGCATATCAAGTTTGACTAGGTTGGCCTTAACCATAAGATGAGATGATACAAATGAGAGCTTGAGTTGTATATATATACACAACTCAAGTTAGGTGTCCTTCCAATAGGGATTTTGGCCCCATATAAGGGCACACACCCCAAGAGGGTGTCAAGCTATCTTGCAAGAAACATCTAATACAGGGCCATATCAGGCTCGTTTCCATACAAAAACACAGAAACGCATGTTGTATGGCCTTGAAACATGTTTCTGACCATACAAACGCATCCCACATGTGGGAAACGCATTTTTGGGCCATACCAGCATCCATACAACATGTTTCTAACACTAAATCTGTCTATTTTGACTTGGTTTGACTCAATTTTTTACTAGGTTTGACCAAAAATGCTAGCAATTAATGGTAATGTTAAATTCTTAAAATAAAAGGATAAAAAGGAAAGATAAATGAAATGTCAACTTGAATTGTTTCAGGATGTTTAGGAGTGGTTACAAGCTCATTGTACTTCATATGGAGAAAGTAAATTTCATATCCCATTTAAAATTTAGCAGACTTAACAATTTTTCAAGATTTCAGGATTGGTAGGATTACAAGGGTATGGGATTGGCATTTAATCAAGAGCACCAAGCCCTTTATGTACCCCGATGTTGGTGGTGTTGTGTTGAACTCCTTTATCACGGCCTTAGCAAAATGTTTCCTTCACTCAAGCCAAAATCATTGATTAGGAATATTAAGCTTTTTCTTTAATCTTTTAAAGCTTGGATTAGGCAATTTCATCAAAATTAGATGGTGTTCACTGATGTCCCTAGAGGATCAAGGTAGAGGCAAAGGCTAGACAAGAGGCAAAGGGTGATACTAATGATGAGGATCTCAATATAAGCAATGATGGAACATTTCTTGTCATTTATGTTTGTCATTTAAATGTTCTTACTCATTTATTCATAATGCTTTCTTTCAAAGTTCCAATATAATGTGTTATTTATAATACATTGTCTGTGTGTGTGTATAGATATATCGTGTTTCCCCGTTTCTAAATTTTGGGGGTTCACATTTTCAACATGTTTCCATTTCGAAAACACATAAATGTTTCCCCATATTGTGCAACTTAGGTATTGAGCCTACATATCAAGTTTGACTAGGTCTACCTTAACCATAAGGCTAGCATACAATAAATGAAATAAAATATGGCCTTAGCCATTATTACAAGCACATAATGATACATACGAATGGGTCATGGCCACGTGAATAGATTACACCAATAATTCCAACATATGGCTCTTCTTCCCTATGTTGGGTGAGGGTGTTCCATTTGCAGGTTTGTATCTCTCCTATGTAATTTTTGAGAAAAAAAAAACGTTTCTTTCATGTAATTGATAAAAATAAGAACATTAATATAATTGAGTTTCAGATCAGAAAGGAAATCATGATTAACAATAGCAGTTGGATTTACATGACCCACTTCCAGGCCAAGTTATGAGTGGCCTACGTGTTGGCAAGCATTGTTATGTGGCAATTATACGAAAGAAAATATGTGATGTCAATGGTAGTAGGGCTCCATGATGAATGTGCAATAGCATAAGAGAACTAACACCTGTCTCATGAGTATAGACCATTGCTTGTCAATAGAGTATATTAATGCACGCTCAAGAGAGTAGTGCAATTGGTATGGTGTCTCCCTTCCATGATGCCAATTTGTTCACCCTGTTACCTCCCGAGTTCTCACTTGGTGCAAAAGTCCTAATCACAAGTGTGAGACCCCAAGGGAAATTTAGACAAGCTACCCACGATCACCTCAATAGCCTTGTCTTTCTCACTTCAGACTAGGTGCAATCTAGCCTAAATGAGCTTCCCTATGGTTGACTAAGCCCAATTCGTGTAGTATGGAGGGGGAACAAGAGAGAGGTCAGCAACAGAAAAACAAAAAGGAAAAGATTTTATGATTATTGTGTTTTTGGGGTGGCGAATGAAAGGGAAGAGAGGTGCCTTTGTTTGCTTGGGCTATGGGGTCATGCACGCAACTTTAGAGGGCGGTTATAATGAATATTAGGGTGCCAAAGGCAATCAAGGTGACGTGCACAACAGTAGCCCCAATTTAGTTGCTATATTCACGAAGTTTGATGATGGAGAGGATATGTCTAAGATCCATTACTCAAGGCAGTCACTGAATCAAGTGATGTCACATGCCTAATGTTTTTACCTTGAAGGTAAGAAACACAAAAGGGAGATGGGAAAATGGGGAAGAAACCAATTACCCTAGCCCTTTCCAACGTAGCAAATGTGCTCTTCTATGGCCCTTGGTTGACTCTAGCATCCACAAACCAACAAAATAGAGCTTCCAATGGTGCGCCTAGAACAATATGCCATACATAAAGAAGTTGTACATACAATCTACAATAGCTTAAGACAAAATAAGATACCTTTTATTCCATAGTTTGGGAGCTCTTTCACTCCCACCAAATCCCAATTACAAATAGAAAGAGTAAACCCTTATATAGGTTTCAACTCTATCTCCCTTCTAAAATAAACAATAAATTGTTTTCCTGGATCCACTATTCTCTTCAAGGAAAATCAATAAAATAATCATCTCTAACTTCCTCAACAAACTTCTTACCAAAAGTAGAAAAGAGTTTGTTGAGATCCGCAATTTCCTCCAAGAGGTTACAATAAAATATTCTAGGAAAACAATAAAATGAAGCTCTCAAGTAACTAACTCCAAAAGCTAAGTCAACAATAATAGAATAGTGGAGTTCATTACAACAACATCCAAAAATAGAGCCAAGTAGTGGGGCACCTCCTTTGCCTGAGGGTTAGACCATGTCTAGGCTCTAAAATAGCAAGATAGATGTATATCCACAAGTGTTCCCTTGAAAGATGTCCCACATGTGGATCCATGGATCAAGAGAAAATAAAGTAGCATGACATGTGTACCAATCAAATCAGTCGAAGTCCTCAAGATTTGTGCTCAACAACCAACTCCATCACACATGTGGACCTCTAGACCAAGTCGCCTCATGAAGTGTGATGAATGATGTACCAATAGATCTCCATGTGGCAATGTATCACCATCCCAAGGTAGAAGTACCGGTAGAATATCAAATAGATACTCCATATGTGGACAAGTCACGTCCTTCCTCAACAAATGATATGGAGAAGTGTGCAAAACAACCTCATCAAGTGGACATCTTCAACAAATGGCATAGAAACATGTGCAAGTGACCTCCTCGGGTGGACATTATGGAAAGAAGTGCAATAGATGCCTCAATAGGTGAAGCGCTCAAGTGAAGTGGACCATAAATGTTGTAACCAACCTCAATAGATGTGTAAATCAGTGTTATCATAACCAGCCCAGTGCCGCAAAACCAGCCGACCAGACTGGCCTTCAAAGCAAAAATGATCGGACCGATGGTACCGAACCGTTTTTGGTATGTTTTGTACTAAACCGGTCGGTTCGTTCTGGCCAAAAACTCAGAACCAGTCGGTTCTGACCAGTTCTGGCCAGTTCTGCACAGCACTTGTACGACACACTTAAAGAGGCGGATTTCCAATTTTTTTAAGGAAAAAAACAATTTTTTGTCAATTTCTGTACATTATGTAGAGTTTTAGAAACTAGAAGTTGTGTTTTCAATTTAGAAACAAAAAAAAGCTCCTCAAAAGAAAAAGAAATGATCAAAACATGGTCTTAAAATGAGCAACAGGTTTCAAAACCAATTTTGCAGTGGTTGACTGATTGTATCTTCCTAGGTCTCTCTTAGTTGTCCATGTGTGGTTTGTCCCCATCAGTTTCACTTCATAGTATATTTATCAATTTTTTGATCTGTGCATGCACTTCTCGCACATGTAAACTCTAACATTTATTTTCCATGCCTTGTAAGATTTTCTAAAATGCTTTTCTATATTTCTAGTTCTGACTTTGAACACTGCAAGCAACTTCCAATATTCTCCTTGTGGAGACTCAAGAGTGAATCCCCCAAGGTTGCAAGTTTGGAAAAAACTATGAGACAGAGATAAACAAAAAATAATGTGTTCAAATGACTCGAATAAGAGAAGGGAAGAGCAATTGCAAAATCATTCATACTAACACAGAAATTATCATTAAGCTTTTATTCTGACATGCACTCTATTTACCCTAATATGTGCATGTGATCAAAAGAGATGGAGGTATGAATAGCATACAATAATATGCCTCCACTCCATTAAAGATGGGGACCTCATTACACACATGCTAACTATAAAATCATTCAAACTATAACAGAAACGGCAGTATTGCACTCGGTGCTATTTTGGTTATATGCACTCTTGCTTGCTATATAAACGAGAATCTTTGCATATTTGTGTATAAATGGTTTGGATTCATATTGATGCACATGAATATATATGTTTTTTTTCAAATTTTGAATATTTTATGTAGTTTTTGGTCGACCGGTTTTTTTGTCGAATTTTTTTCCAGTCCGATCTGGTTTTAAATTTTTGGGGTCGACCGGTCCAGTTTCGAATTTTTGCAGTCGACCAGTCCAGTTCCGAATTTTTGGGGTCAACCACGGTCCGGTTTTCGGTTTTGATAACATTGGTGTAAATAAACCTTCCAATTGGCACATGTGGCTCCAAAGTGTAGTAACCATCCATAGATCAACGTAGATGAAGTGGATCTCAATAGGAAGTTGACTATCATAGAATAGAGACCATAAACCAAGGGCCAAGTCATCGAAAACCCCAACAACCTCCACATGTGTGCATCAACCACAACCCAATAGCCTCAATCCATGAGAAATACCTCTGCAGGTGTGCAAGCAAGGGAGCGCCCCATGAGAATGAGGTGCATAATCAATCCCAACCTCAAAATACAATCAAGAAGCCAAGTGATCTAGCAATGGAGTCCATTTGTGCAACAAGGAATAGGTTGGCCTCTCCAATCATACCCTATAACCTGGAAAACCATGAAAGAGTACAGCGCTCAACAAAAGGGAGTGTCTATCTTGTCAAATAGCATCATGGGGTTAAGAAAGACACCACAAACCCTAGGGCACTCTCACCCAAGGTGCCACATCATCAATCCTCCTCCAATAGATGAAAATGACCTGAATATTGTGCCAAACGCTGAAAATCCATGAATGAGTAGAGCACTCCCCGAGATTGAGTGTTTATTCTATCAAGTATCACCACAGTAACATGTTAGACACCTCAGACCCTAGGGCGCTCTCCCCAAGAAGTGTGATGCCATCAATCATGCCAAATGCTAGCTTGAACCCTAGGTTGCTCCAAAATGCACAAGAAGGTGAGCGTTATGCTAGATTAGTTGTCTATCTCATCAAATATCACTATGGGATTACAATAGACATCTTAAATGATTGGGAGCTCCATCACAAGCCTCATACAAAAGTCAAGTAGCATATCATCACCAAAACCCTAGGGCACTCCAAAGCATGGCAAGGAGGTGGGCGCTCTATGAAATTGTTTGTCTATCTAATCGAGTATCATCATAAGAGTGGAATAGACACATAAAATGCTAAAGTGCTCTTCCTCAAGAACCATATCCCATCATCTATACAAACATGCAAGGAACTAACACCATCATCAAACTGATCCAAACGCATGAAGATAACCAACATCATAACATATCACCCAGGAGCATCATCACCATCTATCAACACCAAAGAGTATGTGAGCATGAAGAAGGCAACATAAACCAAGACAATCAACAACATAGTCCACTAAAATCAATATCTCATGCAACATCATGGAGGATCCACAGCTATCCTCAACCAAGATGCACTATCATCAAGCAAAATAAAAGGTATGCATATCAAGCTTTATCATCATCCCTGCAAGTTACGCCTAAAATACCGGTCATGTGATCAAAATCACACATTTACCACTCAATTAAGTATGAGGGGTAACACACCCAAAACAATTAATATCAAATTACATTGTTACAATACTATAGCCACTTTTATATTAGAACCTTAAGCAATAATCATTCCATCATCTATCGGTGTGTGCCCTGTTATCCCCCACTTTCAGGGATAACTAGGAGATCATGTCTCGAGGCCCACTGGTCTTAGACATGGAGTACCGAGAGCAGGATTGATTTCAGCATGGCCCTAAAGGGCCCACCTTTTTCTCTTCCAGCATCCATATCCTGTTAGCAGCAGCAGCCTCCACCACCATCGGCTTGGTCTTGTGTCAGAGAGGGTTCTTGCTTCATGAGGTAATTAGTTCAGGTATCATGGTATGTGTCACTTTGATCATCAAAACCATTGAATGTATGCATCTGATTCCTTTTATTTCTAACAACTGCTTGGATCTTACACTTGCCCACTTGACCATGTTTCGAGGACTGACAGGGTGACTTAGTAAGCCTGTGTCTGTTGGTTTTGGTTAGCCACTGGGGTTGTCTCTGAGAAGCCATCGTCCGCTCCCTTCACAGTTTCACTTTTCCATCTTGTTTCCCGCTCACCTGTCCCATCCCACTTGTCCGGTCACTGAGTTGACCTTTTCTAGGATTGCACCTTATCTAGTGGGAAGAAGGGGCTAAAGGCCCAGAAGGTAAAAGCAAGCTGGTAAAAGATAAAAGCCCGAGAATAAAACCTCGAGATGCTTCGCCCAGGGATCCCTGAGAAAGCAATAAAAGGCTTCTYRACAAGAAACAAGAGGGACCCTAAAAATAATAAAACAAGACCTAACCAGAGGATAGGGGGTCTCATCACGAGCCAGCCTATTAGGTCCATGGGTACCTAGCAGTATGACATTGCCATCAGCTGGTTACCACGCCAGGGCAGTGACCTTTGGTTGCATGGCCAAGGGAAAGGGGGTCTCATCACGAGCCAGCCTTCTCATTACTGTGAAAGTACTTGTGGGTAACGCCAGGGCAATGTACCCTGATTATCTCTTGAGCAAAAAAGAAAGAAAAAAGCAATAAAAAAATGAAATAACAAAGGAATAAAAGGCATGAAGGGGCTTGGAAAGAATTGCATCCATGACAGGTACAGCTCGCCTTCTACAAAGGCCCCCACAGATAACATCTTGCATCCTTGGCCTCCATTGCACCCACCTGCTTGGACATCCCTTGACCACTTCATCCACTTACATGACTTGGAAGAGGTCTCTTCCAGGAACTTCCCTTATTCAGTGGACACTAGCCCAATAGGATGCCTTGCCCTTTTCCCAAACTTGTATAGTAGGTTTGTGTAACGTCTTTGAGCTATTAATTGATCTATTAGGGGTTTTATGCATACGTTTATTAATATTGATGATGAAATGTGATTGACATTGCTATGATCCCTGTGACTGATGAGCCCATGGAGGGCGTAGCTTTTGATGTGCACATGGGGAGATGATCAGTTCGGACCTCCATGGGGCTGAAGAGCCCATCAGGTGGATGTTGAGACCCCATCAGGGGGCAGATACAAGATAGAGATGGATCTGGAGTTTTGCACCAGAGGAGAAGAGGACGTTCCACCAGAGGCACCCCGACAGAGCTTGACCTAGGGGGATGACCCTTTCTCAATGGAACGCTGGCCTTGGGAGGCCTAGGACGTCACCATCTTGACCATGACGTCACCCAACATCATGGACGTTTTGGAGGGCAGACTAGGCAGCAGTGGCACATGTGGCAGGTTGGAGAAGCCCAAGGAGGGCTAACGTTTTGCTCCAGGACACCCCATCTGCCCAAAAAGGGGCTAACGTCTCCCTTGGAGGGGCTTTTACTCTCTTTTCAGCTTGATTTAGGATTAATTTGACAACTTAATGTAAAAACAATATTATTTTGGTATTATGGCCTTGTCGGCCTTTTTATGACCTAAAAAGTAAATTAGGTCATTGATACACTATATATTGAGGGTTTTCACTCTCATTTTTATCATCATCAATCACTCACTCCATAAGGAGGTCTGAAATTTGTGCCCTATCTTGGGTATTTGGCTGATCTAGTGAAGCGCACTTGTTGAAGGAAGACATTTTTGGCATTTCATGGTGTTTCTCTTGAAGGAAGGTGTTACAACTAGGGTTTGCATGGTTATTTCTTGGTGAATTGTAAGTATTTTTCTGTAAAACTTCTTGAATGAATGGTTGTAGTTTAATTTCTTGCATGTATTTATGATTTTGCTGAATCAAAACCCTAGGTGACAAGCACACAAGTAGGTCCTTGTCTCATGGCCCCTGATAGAGAAATTTTTAGCCATTGTTGAGGAAAGAAAGAGCCTAGCCATAGCTACACTCCTATTTCCTCTTCCTCTTTGCTAGCCGTACTATTTTGAAGCCAAGAAGAGCGAGACGTCCCTGGCCTAGGTTTACTACACTAGGGTCGTACTCTTTCTAGGGTTTACTGAAGGGCCTTGCTGTAGCAACACCTTATCTCATCAAACCCTCTTGTTTTGGTTATATACTTTATTCTTGAGCTAGTCGTTTTGCCAGGAAGGAGGAGAGAGCACGAGGCCTTGCTGTAGCAACACCGGAGTGAGCCTCTCTCCCCTAGGGTTTTGATTTTGAGGCATTGCCTTAGCAACACCTCAAAACTCTTCCCTCTAGTCCTTAAAATCTTTGCCTCCTTCAACTCTTGCGTCCTTCACCTTTGACTCCATTAAACCCTAAGGCACTGATCTAAAGTCCTCTAACGTTGAAGTGAAACTTGATTACAACACTCAAAACTCTTTGAATTTCAAACCCTAACTACACTAACCCTAGTTGCTGACGTCATCATTGGTTATTTCATCTTTAGTGCAGCAACGTCTTGTTTTAAGAGCAAGTGAATGGTGGTTTAGGCATTAATTGAATAAAGTGTTGATTGGTTACATTGAATGCCACATTGTTCCAATATTTATTGGTGAAGTGCTATATATTTTCATTGCTATTGATAAACATTGACTTTGTCAACATTTATTGCTAAGTGCTTATGTATACTTATCAGATAGTCTTATGAAGTGCTATCCCATTGAAATATAGCTTGCATATATCAATTTGTTGTTACTTTGTTCCAGGCAGGTGTTCTTCATTGGTGATTTACTTTATTATTGGTTGTTTGGCCGGGATTATCTATTTGGTGATGACTTGTGAGGGGGGAAACTTGTCCTTGTCTCATTTACCCTTCTGCCTCCTCAAAACCACAGGTCACCGGGGACGTCTCCCCTGGGCCTCACCTCCCTAAAGAGAAAGAACCTCTCCATCGTGGTGACATTGGGTGGGATAGGTTCTTGTTACGCCAGTTTGGCCTTCTATCTTATAGCCTTTTCTCCTAGCTACAAACTGTGCGATAACATGCCCAAAGATTGTGAATGCCCTCTAGAGCCTAAATTGTAGATAGCGAATAATTAATTAGTCTCATTTGGAACCATCTAATCCATAATCTACAATATCTTCCCTAATTATTGATTATAGATAGCAATTATTCTTATCAGCTCGCACATATGCGTTGTTATGTATGAAGTTACCGAAATATGAAAATAAATCAAGAAACAGTGAGTTACATTATGAACAACAACCCCCTTGACCTCACAACTTACTGAAAATAATGCCACTCAAAGCATGAGCTAACCTGCAAGGGAATGTGATTGAGTGTTAACCGGCCTCCATACACCCTTTTGGGCCTTCATCCTCTTGTAATCACGTGTTGCCTTTGACCAGTCATTTGGCTGACTCATAGTCTTGATCCAGGATGTGCTCCTCTTAGCCTATAAGGAATCCCATTCATTATCAGTGTATGAAAGTTAATTCAGTGAAAATAACAACAGCAGTGCTCATGCAATATGTCTATGTACTTGGAAACAATGAAAGAAGAAAAAAATGATGATACAATTATCACCGTTGTAAACAACAAGCATCGATAAATAAATTGTAATTTGTATACCTGGAAATGATTTACTGAATGGGGAACTATAATTGTCAGCTGAACTGCTCTCCAAACTTGATCAATGCTGAACCAACATGACAAATGGAGAGACAATTACAAGCTTACTCAAGCATAGGGCAATGTACAATGAAATAATCTGACAAGCAGGAAAATGTAAAGCCTGATGGTCATGAATGTCGAAGTGAGAAATAACAAAAACCATTTCTCCTCTATTAAAACGGATCAACAGCTTATTAAGAGAACATGGACGACACATCCAAGATTGAAAAAATACAGCTCAAGACCATGCCACAGCAAGCATTTTCCTGTATTGACAGCGAACATTAAAAATTCATATAATGAAATAATCTGACAAGCAGGAAAATGTAAAGCCTGATGGTCATGAATGTCGAAGTGAGAAATAACAAAAACCATTTCTCCTCTATTAAAACGGATCAACAGCTTATTAAGAGAACATGGACGACACATCCAAGATTGAAAAAATACAGCTCAAGACCATGCCACAGCAAGCATTTTCCTGTATTGACAGCGAACATTAAAAATTCATATAGAATTACCACTAGTATGTTACCATGGCTAACGTTTCATTTTTATCATGAGAGGCTAGAGCTATTAGAAATTGATCTTGTAACTGGAAATAACTGAGAATACATAAAATACAAGCATGTCCACTGGACCTACCATGAATTCCTTTGCAGTTTTGTACTAGGATTGGCGGGTGTTGATGCAGGACAAATATGGGTGCTTGGAAAAAAGCAGGTGTGGGATTCTTGGAAGTCGGGTTCACCAGATGTGGGTGATACATTCTTGGAAGTTGGCCTCACCAAGTGCAGGGCCAGCATTATATTAATGTAAAAAAGGATAGATCAGTAAAATACAAGAAAAAAATAAGGGGAAATTTACAGCCTAGGTGAACAAATCCATTATTAATGTATAAAGATCTTAGTTCTTAGATTTTACATTCGGTGTTGTAAATATTTAATATCTATGACTATTCATAGGATTGGTGATATACCTTGTGCCACCTAACGCTAGTGCTGTGGCAGCTTGGTACTTGGGATTCAATAACCCAGGTTCATGTAACCTGCAGTCTTAGTTTAGTTCAAGAACCCCGGAAGCACTACTTTGTGCTAAAGATAGCAATCTTGGAGATGTTCAACTTTCAGCATTAACCCTATTGGAAGCAATTTGCAAATGACCCCAAAATGTCCATTCCTAAGGTACATGTTCTCTCTATAAGACCAGGCTAGTTATTTTGGCAGTAAGCTTTCTTTCTCTTCTAGCCATGCATAGCCAATCAGTGTTACCAACATCTCGATAATATCTCGATGTTGGCGATATTATCTTCAAAATCAGGGTCGGCGATATTTTCCGATATTTTCATTCTTACGACATTTTCCGATATTTTTCGATATTTTCCCCGTTGTTGCCAATATTTTCGTTTTCAGACCCTCTGCGATATTTTGTCGATGCTGATGTTTGCAACACTGTAGCCAATGCTAAGCATTCCTCTTTATACTGAACTTGCAAGAGTGTGTGCCTATGTTCTAGTTCATGGATCTAAAGGTGAATGCAATATGTCATGTAGGAGCACAGAGTCCATATTGGTTGAGTTGGACCTGGAGGCATGCAGTCAACCTTGCATGGCTTATTTAAACCATATCATGTCATTTTGGTACAGTTATTCACAAAGGATCCGTCAATGATGCATAAATCTAATGGGTATAGTATGTGGTGTTTCCCAATTCACTGAATCGTTTTTATTTTTACATAGAGAAAACAAATGAAGCATCTGTCACAGTTGACCAACCAATAGAATTGCAAACCTCTTTTCTGGCCACTGAGTATAATAGAAATGCTCTATTTCAAAAAATATGGGATCTATGTAAGAAATACTGCACCATCCAACTTTTATAAAAATGAAAAATATGAAATAATGAAATAAAGGTCCTCAAATTTAAGTGACAACAAGCACTCAATGTTTACAGGGTATTTAACGTTAAATATGACAATACATTACAAATCTTATTTTCTCGAACTATTTACATCCTTCTCCCTTGCTTTCATTTCTCCTTTCACATATATCCCCTTCCTTCGTTTCCATTCATCCCCTCAACGTGGACAAAATGTATGTATTTTAAAATACTCAAAATAGATGTACACATCTGGCACAGGAGACAGAAGTTGGGCCATCATTAAAATAGACAGGACATTATTCCACATACTTCAAAAATCTGCTTAAAAATGAACTGATAGGATTTTACTATTCGTCCTCTCACAAGAAATTTAAATTAATTTCATGTTAATTAAATATTAAAGTCTAATGGTGGCCATAAATGGCCAATGTGATTGCAAATAGTAAAAAGATGAGTGAAACAATGGGCGTGATAAAGCACCTCAGTGAGAACTGCAAATGAAATAAAAGAGTACGTGGAGAGTGACAAAACAGATACCATCAAACACTAGAAAGACCCCCAAAAAAATGGGCAAGGGTTCAAAGGACATCAAGAAAGAAGTCCTAAAAACAAAAGCTGTCTACAGTCAGCTCTCCTAACACCCAAAGCCGAGAAGAAGTGTGTAATGAGATTCTTGCCATCCACTGGTTGTGTGCCCTGAAGTTTACACTGCTGGAATGACCCAGAATTGGAGTTTTGCTATTGATGCCACTTGTGATTAGAAGTTAGAACCATCTAGAGGCTGTAAGCTGGAGTGGTGAACTGGAAGTTGGCAATGCAGGAGATCTGTCTCTAACAATTTACTTCTGGAGGTGAAGCATCTTAGGAATGAGTGGGTTTGGTCCTCGTACTATGTGAAAATCCTCAAGGAACCATGTGAATCTCTAAACAAGCAATGATCATTGATGAAAACCACAAATTTCATGATAGATAAAACAAGTAAAGATGAAATTGTCTTTTGGCTCAGGTTCCTGCATACACAATCTGCAAGTGCAATGCTCCCTTTGAAGTTGTTGGTATGTCTCGATACATGCCAATGGGAACAAACGAAGTTGGGGTAAAGGGGTAACTTAATCTGATATATCCTAGAGTATACATGAGCCCCTTCTTGAAGTGCATGTAGGTTGAAAGTAGTGATGAAGTTTTGGAGTTAGGGGCTCTTTTGGCTTTGTCCATGGTGCTTTCAAGCAGGCTTTGTAGATCTCTGCTCTGATGACCCTATTGAAATTTAATATTCCTTTTAGTGAGGTGGGGGCATCAACTGAGAACTCCAAGGGGTGAGGCTTCTCAACATCTAGGTTTAAATGTCGGAGAAGAGAAGAAGCTCTAGCAGAACAACTATTCATGACCCCTCGTCTAGCACGCTCCATAGAGGATTGGAGAGCTATTAAAGAATATTTTGTAGATTTTTGAGGTACTAAAAGGCTTCCAACACAGGTCTGTCTTTGACCTGCTGTTGGGCACTAAAATCAAGGGGTTTCAAGCTGTATTGTCTCACTGTTATAGGACAGTTATCTTGCTGTCCAAAACAGCCAACTCAAGACTTTTTCTCTCAGGCTGCTACAGGACTGTTTACTGTCCTAGTTCTAGCAGCAATCAAATCTGTCCTAGCTGCTAACAGGTCTGATATTCTGCCCCTCTGAATCTGCCTTTAGTCTTGTGATTTGATGCCCTTTTGAGGCTCTCTTTGCATGGGTTAAAATATGGTTTAGGCTGCCATAAAAGTTAGCACATGCATATAGCTCAAAACATCAAATACCCTCTAGGATCTTTAACAACTAACACAGCTGAAAGTACTAAGCAAACCATGACAAATGTACACAAGTGTTTTTGGTCAACATGACCCTGGAAAAACCCCCATGGGGAAAACCAATAAGAGAGATAGATATATATATGGAGATCTGAAAGCAAATGCTACAAGTAAATACAAAGAACCTGATACAATCCAAGCTTATCCTCAAGCTTGTAATGGAGTTCCTCAAACTTGTGCCTGCTAACCTTAGAACAAGGCGCCCTTTGCCTTGGTGCGCCTCCTTCCCTTGCTTGCCTTTGCCTTTGCCTCTTGCTTGAAGTGTGAGCCCTTGCTTGGAAGAATGTGCCCCAAATCTCTTGTGTGCCCTTCCCTTATCCTTGGTGCGCCCCCTCCTAACAAACTAGATGCGCCCTCCTCTCTAGTGCACCTCCTCTCTAGCTTGCATGCAAGCTCACAAAGAAGAAAACCCTTCTCCTTCAAGCCTTGCACTCCTCATCCCAAGATGCGCCCTCAAGCTTGCCTCAAGCTCCATCTCCATACCATGTGTCCTCCTCTAAAGAAGATGCACCCTCCATGAAAGCTCCTCAAGAAAGCTTGTGCCCTTCCCTCTAAGTGCGCCTCCTTTGCTCCTTGAAACCCTCACTTCCTCTCCTCCTCTTCACTCCTCTTCTCCTCACCCAATTCTCTCAAGTGATCAAGTGAACAATTGAGCCTCACTTTACCCTCTTGCCTCCTTTAGCCTCTCTTAGGCCAAACCTAGAAGATCAAGGGCCTAGATTGAATCTAGCCCAAGTTTAATCAATGAATGAAATTACATCTCATAAATCTCATTTGGAAACCCACTTTGACTTAAGTTTCCATAGTTTGCTTTATGTTCTCTAATTCACTTTACTCAAGTGAATTAAATGTCACTTTATACTTAAGTGACTAATTTCACTTTATGACTTAAGTGAATAAAGTCAAAGTGAAATTAGAACATAAAGTAAAGTGTGAGGGTAATACTTTCCCCCCCTTGTGTTTAGAGACTCACAAACACAAGGGGACCACTTTCCAAGGTACCCAAATCTCAACATGTTTATTAGTGCCTGAGTGGGAGTTGACCATGCATCAAATCTTGTGTAACATGGTCACGACATAGAAAATCATGGAAGAGAGGAAGTGACAAGCATTGAACTCAGCTAAAATGATAGAGTGCAAAATCGTTTACATTGCAAGTATATGTTCCAAGAGCATCATAATGAGTACACTCTCAATGCGTTTTCCCTCTAAGTATCTGGCAACATAGGTTCAGAACTTGTATAGTCAGTAAATTCTAGCATTTTCAGTTGAGTACATGTCTATGTTTATCAGTTTAGTTAGTTAAGTGTTAGTAGATTTTAGAGTGTTGAGGTCGCTGCTTTATGTGATTTTTTTTTATAAAGGCTCATAACATATGAATTATGATGAGAAGTAGAGGAGTTTTTAAAGCGTGAAGGTTATATGTCTTTGTCTCCCTTCCTTTAGAATCTTGATCGTGTAATATTGAATTTTAAAGCAAATATTAAAGCCATGGATTCTTGTTGCTGCTGTTGGCGTTTTGCTGCACTTTTGATTCAATCAAGAGGACAACACAGCAATGGCACTAACCCAACCAGAGAATGATTTCGTACCTAGCAAGTACAGATGAATGATGCATGGGACTGCAAAAAAAGGGTTGCAGACCTACTGATGAAGAATGATGACTCTCATGGTGACGCAAGCCTCGCCATCAATGTTGAAAACCACATGTTGTTTTAAGACACCATGAATGGATGCAAGGAACTCACAATGCAATGTGCATAGAAAAAAGGTTACCTAGAAGAAGAGTCTTCAATATGCCTCCATGTGTTAGTCTGAGGTGCAAGAGTAACATAAGTGGCACTCAAAGGAGATTATGTTTAGGTGAATCAATGGTTTTGGCCAGGTTACAAATTTTGCTTTCAGTAATAGAAGAGATAGAGATCCTACCTTTCAAGAGCCTGTAATGGTAGTTCTAATATAGCCATCAAAAATGATTATGGAGGAAGAGGTTACACATAGTTCCAAGACATCATAGATAGGGGGAGTGCTTTGTCGATAGAATCCTACCTTTCAAGAGCTTGTAATGGTAGTTCTAATGTAGCCATTGTTATCGTGCAATTTGTATTTTGATAAAAGGAAAGGTAAAGGAAAGCAAATTGGCGTAACTTGAGGTTATCCTATCATTGTCAACTCAATAGGATTCCTCTTTCTATTTAGGGTTGTAGGCCCAAGGGAGACGTCCCCGGTGACTTGGCGGTTTGAGAAGGCAAGGTAAAAATCGCTAATAAAAGATCCCCTCTCACAAGTCACCACTGATCAAAAAGTCGGAACAAAGCAACAAGAAACTATATATATTGCAAGTACAGCTCGCTGGTTAGCACTTCATAAAACCATAGACTTTCTCAAATAAAGCAATTGGTTGATAATGATGAAGTAAACAGAAAATTACAACAACAATATTTATGAGGCAATACTTCAAAATAAGTGCCTTGAAACAGCTTCAAAATGACTAAGAATCATCAACCATTAACATCATAATACTAGCATTTATTAGAAGCAAACAAGGCAATGCACAAATCAGTCTTTTCAATTGCTTTTTAGAAGCTTTTAATGCTGCAATGTATGGTTGTAGCTTACTTTAGTAACAGCAGCAATAATGTTAGTAGGTTAGGCTATTCTAATGTTATAAATGGTTAGTAGGAAGCTCAAGGAATAAGTTTTGATGGTTGTTTTGATCAATCACTCAATAAGAAGACTTAGACTAGTGCTTTAGGGCAAATGGAGTCAATGATGTGGCAGCAAATGTTGAAGGAAAATGATAATAGGAGAGTCAAAGACAAAAGGGGTAAATAGATGGAGTGTTGGTAACCCAAGGCTCCAACTATCAAACCCTAGGGGAAACTAGCTACTAAGGTGTAGGTAACCCTAGGCCTTAGTAGAATTTCCTCCCTCTTTAACTCAATGATGAAGCAAAATCGGCTAAGATGAAGCAAGTAAAACTAGGGTGTTGCAATGGCAAGGCCCTAGCAAATGCTTCAAGAAAATTGGTCTCTTGAAAGAATCTAGTAGGTGAAGGCTTTTAAAGTTAGGACAATAACATGTGCTAGTCTTCCTAGGGTTTAATCAAGCAATTTCATAATCTTTAATGTAAATGCAGGATAAATGAGACTATAACCATTCAATTAAGAAGAATTGCAGAAATATCACTTACATACATCAAGAATCATCAAGAAAAACCCTATTTGAACACTTCCACCAAGAAACTTGTCAAAATACTCCAAAATTTAGCCTTCTTCAACAAGTGCGCCTAAAATTTCAGCCAAGAAACCCTAGATAGGGTGTAAATTTCAGTCCTCACAAGTGAGTGAAAGATGATGAAAAATAAGAGTGATTTTCCCCTTATTTATACAGTTACAATGACCAGAATTAAGTCAAAACGGCCGACATGGCTAGTTACACATAATATCCAGTTTTTACATTAAATGTCATAAATAAACCCTAAATCAAGCTGTAAAGATGACATCATGCCCTTTTAGGATGACATTAGGCCCTTTTAGGGCATCGTTGGTCTCCTGGAGCAAAACGTTGGACCTCCTTGGGCCTCAAGATCCTACCACACGTGCCACTTGGCACACAACTGCCTCCAAAGTATCCAAAATGTTGGGTGAAATCATGGGCCTTCCAAGGCCTACATCATGGTGAAAAGGGAAAGACCCCCCTGGGTCCAGGCCTGCCAGGCTGTCCCTGGTGAAACATCCTCCTCTCTCTCTGGTGCAAACCCCTGATCTGTCTCTGCCCCTGGCTGGGGTCTCAGCATCCATCTGGTGGGATTTTAGCCCTATGGAGGTCTGAACTAATCATATCCCCATATGTACATGTCCATCGGGTGTGGCCCTGCAACATCAACAAATACGCCCTCCATGGGCTCATAAGTCACAGGGATCATAGCAATGTCAATCACATCTAATCATCAAGTTATTTAAAMATGTGCATGAAACCCCTTTTACCCGGACAAGTGCTCAAAGACATTATGCTATTCTACAAGCCAAGTTTGGAGGGGACGCTAGGACGTCCTATTGGGCTAATGCTCATTGGATGTGGGATGCTCCCRGGTAAAGTCAAATCCGGGCCATGTAAGTGGATGAGGTGGTAGGGGATGTCTGGGCAATGGGTGCAATGATAACARGGAAATGTATGACTTACMTGTGGGTGCCTTTGAAGAGGATGAGTTGTGTTATCGCACAGTTTGTAGCTAGGAGTAAAGGCTATAAGGTAGAAGGCCAAACTGGCGTAACAGGAACTTATCCCACCCAATGTCACCACAATGGGTAGGTTCTTTCTCTTTAGGGAGGCTAACCCCAGGTCACCGCTCCCTTGGGCCTAGCCTCGCTAAATAGAAAGAACCTCCCCATTGTGGTGACATTGGGTGGGGAAGGTTCTTGTTTCGCCAGTTTGACCTACTATTCTTTAGCCTTTCTTGTATCTACAAATTGTGCGATAACAAGTTGCACCTTGTCATGGATGCAAATGTTTCCAAGCCCATTCATGCCTTTTATCTTTTATTCTTATTGCTTTTTCTTTCAAGAAGCTAGTTAGGGGACACTGCCATGGCGTGGTGACCAGTGGTGACAATGTTACCCACAAGCATTTCACGGAAATGAGAAGGTTGGCTCGTGATGAGACCCCCTTTCTCTTGGCTATGCCACCAAGAGCCACTACCCTAGCGTGGTGACCAGTTGAATGGTAGTGTCATACCGCTATATGCCCATGGACCTAATAGGTTAGATCGTGATGAGACCCCCTATCCTCCAATTAGGTCTTGATTTATTATTTTTATGGGTCCCTCTGTTTCTTGCTGAGAAGCCTTTTATTGCTTTCTCGGAGATCCCTGGGCGAAGCATCTCAAGATTTCGTTCTTTTGGCTTTTATCTTTTGCCAGCTACTTTTACCCTCTGGGCCTTTAGCCCCTTCTTTCCACAAGGTATGGTACAACTCTTGAATAGTTTGGCCAACCCAATGCCCGGACCAGTGTATGGGATGGATGAGCAGGAAAAAGATGAAAAGTGGTAAGTATGGTGGGAACGGACGATGACCTTTCATGAATCCCCCTAGTGGCAACTCAAACCCTATGGGAACCAGCTTACTAGGGCAACCTTTCATTCTCCCCAGGTGTGGTCAAGTGGAAAGGCATAAGGTCCACACACGTTAGAAGCAAAAATAATTAAATGCACATATTCAAATGTTTTGAGAATCAGAGTGACACATACCATGATACCCGGACTCATTACCTCATGGAGCAAGACCCATTTCTGCTACAGGACCAAGCTGATGCGATGGATGTTGCTACTGCTGACAAAGTGGAGACGTTGAAGAAGAAAAGGATGGGCCCTCCAGGGCCATGCTCAAGTCGATCTGGCTCTCACATCATAGATGGATGTTGCTACATCATAGATAGGGGGAGTGCTTTGTCGATAGAAACTATCATATGGTTGTTGAATTTTTACCTATATCTCTGTCACTGAGATTATTTCCAATAATTTTAACTTAACCAGAAATTATCAAAGTTGATATAAAATCTGAATTTATGCAGTTAACCTACAGCTGAAATATAAAACAGAAATATGACAACGGAAACATACAGAACCAAGCACATAAAAATTACAAGACACCAGAAATTACCCTGGAAATCCCAGTGTAGGGAAAACCAGCAAAAGAGGGCTTCTTATTGAGGCTTCTAAGGAAATTTTACAGCAAATACAAATCAGAAATTCCTTACAAAAAAAATTTGAGCAGGGTTTTTCCTCACCACAGGCTCTGTATGGGCCAGCTATCTCAGCACTCCTTGCTATAGTTATACGGCCTCTGGTACAGCCTGATATTGACTGAAAATGCACCCAGAATTTAGCCCTGTTCTCTGCAGAACAGAACGGTTGAATCTGGTCAGTCCTAGATGAGGATGTAGAGCCCTAACTCGCCCCTCTTGCTGCTGTAAAATTTGGCCTGAGTTGAGTCTGGTGCTGGCAGCCTAATATGGCCCTGTTCCTGACCAATTCCAGTTGCCTTTCACACCCATATTCACCCTCCTCAACTTGTTGCTTGCTCCAGCACAGTGCGTCCTCCTTCCTCAGCCTCAAGCACCTCTCCTTCTGCTCACTTGCTCAACTCACAAATGAGAATGTGTTATGTCCTCTCACCTTCAGCCTCCTTTTATTTCCCTAGCAGCCCCCCATTCCCTTTGATATGTGTGCCAAGGCTTGGCCTTAATGGCTGATATTTGGGGCTGTTGGACCCCATTCTCCACTAGGTTGTGCGCCCCCCCTTGGACAGGGTCCCACACTCCACTAGCAGCCACCTTCAGAGGTGCGCCCTCTCTCCTTGGGCCCCACATTCCACTCAAAGATGAATTGTCCTGCTGCAAGCCTAAGTCTAACTTAAGCTGAAATAAAAAACTGATCTGGGCTGTTTAAGGTGTCCCTGAGCATGCCCAGGACACATGAGCCTATGCTGAGACACCTCATGAGCTAAAATTAACAATAGTTAGTTGTTAGTCAAATGTTGGAGTTACAACTACGCATCCTCTATTCTTAGATTTACCATAATTAAACTCAAAAATCAGTTCAGTTCAAATCTCGTATAGTTGGTATGTTCTACGTTTAGTGCAATTGAGTGCAAATCAATTTTTTTAACTAGCTTCCTCTTATCACGATGAGGCTAACATGCCGAATTTAGCATTACGAGGGATCAATTAGCACCATTCAAATTGGTTTCTTTCAGATAAGCTGTCGTGAATAGGGAGCATATATTCCCCCAAAGACACCCAAAACTTTTACCTGGCCCCAACCATTGTTGCATGCATCCACAAGCATTAGGGAGCATATATTCCCCCAAAGACACCCAAAACTTTTACCTGGCCCCAACCATTGTTGCATGCATCCACAAGCATTAGCATGTCACTTGGTAGGACTTCAACCCTAGTGGAGGCTATATTAGCTACCTACTTTCGCTGACCTGCAAAGCCACCTTTGACGAGTACGTATCAATTTTGATCTGTAATCTATATTTATCAATTCAGTTAGTTGAGTGTTAACATATTTAGAGTGTCAGAAAGGTTGCTTTATGTCAATTTTTATATAAAGGTTAGCATATCAGAATTATGATGAGAGAAAGAGGATTTTTTAATGCATGAAGGTTATACGTTTTTGTGTCTCTTTAAACTCTTGTTGGTGCAATATTGAATATTAAAAGCTTTTGCCTAATTTCCAGAAGTTAGGAGACTTATTTAAAGAAGTTGTTTCTTTAATGCCACCACATTGGCTTGCAAAGTCGAACATACAAACGGATATTGAAAGGATGTACCTAGGGTTTTCCCCCACTATCAGGTCACTAGAATTTAATCGAACTTCTCTTTGCAAACATGCACAGCAACTATTAGAGCTGGGCAAAAGTAGAATGACCAAAAACCAATACACGGTTCTTTCCAGAAAATTTGTTCTACATTATGACTAGTGAAAACCTACACACTCAAATCTCCGGATTACAAAAATATATGCATCGAGGCACTATAAAACAGTCACTTGCGACAGCCATTATTGGTTGAACATAATGCTATTCAATTAGGAATTCTAATATGAGAGATCCTACATCACACCGAAGCATTGTTAAAAACGGAAACAGCGCCATCCCATACACCAACATCGTATGAGTAGACAAACGAAAGAAAGAAATAAAAGAAACAAAAGTTTGCTCCCCGAGTTTACCGCAGGGTGGGTCAACTACACAAGTAGGACCAAATGCCTCTGCATTTGAACATCCATTTTTATTTTTAACTGATGAAGCTCAAAGCTCAAACATAACTCCGTGCTTATTAAGTATCCACTTAAGAGGTAACACCGACCACTTAAAATTCGTCAATTGTCGCAGATTGTCAGTTTACAATTTGACACATAGTAGTCCCCGTGACCGTTTACGCACATCCAAAATTACTTTAGTTCCAGCTTCTTCAAAGAAAATTTTCAACAAATTGGTATTATTTCCATTCCGACAAAAATGAAACCCCCTCCCCCGGGTCTATATTGCATTTTGCCTTATTGGAATGGTTCATGGCTATTGTCAAAACCTTGCAGGATTTCACAGATGGGTAAAATCCTGCGCAGAATAAATGTTTTATTGCACCAATAGTTTCAGTCTGTTTAATATTTTTCTGCTAAGTCGTTTAATGTTTTCTACTCGGGATTTACCACATATATCTATTCAGTTTTGAGATTTTTTTCTCTTAGCTACCTCTGAATGCAGAGGTTTGTGAACTTGTACCAGCCTTTCAGAAGCCCAAAACGAACTGGGACTAGAAAAATTAAGTGGGAATTCACCCATACTCACTTGCTATGAAGAAATTATTAAAAGCGCTCTTCGGACCTGCGAAATTCATAGTTAAGGCAGTGTACCTGGCCAGTGTCCTGCCCGAGATCATGTCGGTGTGTCAGAGGTCTCTTGTGGCTCAATAAACACAGCATGAATATGGTATTTCACCTCCCAAAGAAACCAGAGAAATCCCAAATAGGAGGTGTTTGAGTGAGATTGCCACTTACAAAATTGACATATATAATGTTTTGTAATTTACTTTCACGGACATGGTGTATGCCCCCACAACCCATTAGAGGGAAATGTAAGTTCGGTTCAATTACCAAAAACCAACTATTTCTTAAATTAGAGTTTAAGTTAGCGAAGCTCAAGAGATATTCACATTTTCGTGGACATAATGCATGCAACAACCAATTCGACGGAAATGTAAAACTAACAATTCCTTAAATTAGAGTTTGAGTTGGCGAAATCGAAGTCGAAGGGCATTTACATTTTCACTTTGGTATAAGGTTCATTTAATCTTAACATAGTGATTTTATTAGGCATTTAAGTAAATTCCATTCAACATTATTGTTGGGGTTATGATGAAACTTTTAACTTTTTTTTAAGTATAAATTTGATAATTATGATTTTGTGTTGATGTAATTGTGAATTTGTTTGTTGATATTGTACATTATAAATATTGTAGGACTTTGAATTGATCAGTGTTCAATAGTTTTCAATTATATCGTTTCATACTGTTTTAGGCTAAATTTGACTTATTAAATTTCAAGAATGTTTCATAAAAAAACTAGGAAAGTACTTTCATAATGTTTTAGGCTGAATTGGACTCACTAAATTCCAAGAATGCTTAGTAAAAAAAACCAAGAACATACCTTAGTTTAGCTTAAGTAATTTGCAAACTTTTTAAAATTAACCAAATACACTTGCAAGAAACTAGCTCACTGCAATCTCTAAAATCAATCAAATAAGTGTGAAAGAAACTAGAAGACTAAACACACATGCAACCAGGATTAGTTTTAGATTTCATTTAGGTGTAAACAACACTTTGTCGTGATATCAACCTCGTACTCCTTCTTGTGGGATCAACCTCGTACTCCTTGTCATGGCAACACACCAGTAAAAAACACCTAACACAATTAATAATAATGGAGAGGACACATTTCACCATTCTTTTAACCGTGCTCTTGGCATCAACATGTTCCTCATGTCATTACACTAGTAAAAAAAATCCTAACATAATTAATGTGCTGGTAGTGAAAATCTCTATCGCATTATTAAACCTAGACACTTGGCTCAAATATATATTGCATGCAAGAATTGGTTTTCGCCTAGGGAAGAGAATTAGTGCTCGGCACATTGGGAACAACTCAGGATAGGGTAGGTGAAGCATCAAGAAGAATTAATAATTAATTTAAATGTCTCTAGTTCCACATAAATCTTCATCAGGATTTGGGCAAACCTAAACACCTGGCTCAAATAAATAGTGCATGCAAGAATTGGTTTTCACCTAGGGAAGAGAATTGGTGCTTGGCGCATTGGAACAATTCACGGTAGGGTAGGTGAAGTGTGGAGAAGACTTAATAATTAATTTAAATGTATTCGGTTCCACACAAATCTTCATCGGGATTCGGGCAAAGCCAAACACATGTCTTAAATATATAATATGCAAGAATTGGTTTTCACCTAGGGAAGAGGATCAATGCTCGACGTATTGGAAACAACTCATTGTAGGGTAGGTGAAACGTGGAAAAAAATTAACAATTAATTTAAATGTATTCAGTTTCACACAAATATTCACCAAGATTCAGGCTCCACAAAAGCAAAGTTATGCAGGATGTTCTACGTGGTTTTCTACTATACAGAAGTGCCTACATTGTTCACTAACTAAAAGAAGTATCCTTGCATTTCTCTGATATAAAATGAACCGTAACCATTCACTAACTAACTAAAGGAAGTATGCATGCACTTCTCTTATATAGAAATAAAATAAAAAGTTAAAAGTAAATAAATATTTTTTATAATATATAAATTATTTATTCAAAATGTATTTATTAAAAAATTTATATAATGATAAATAATAATATAGTGTTGTATCCGCCTAATGACCCTATCATGTGATATGTTCCCTTTCACTTAGGACTGGAACCAAGAGAAGGAGAGGGCACCCTGACTATGTTGAACAGTGTGGAACCCAACATAAACGCTTCATTGAGCACACAGTTGGTGAACATGGAAAAACAAATCTAACACAATAAACCTTGGTCGCTTCACTAACAGGTCGTAACCACAAATTCCACATGCCCCTTTAAATTATCTAACCTAAACAGATTTGTCACAACATTGAGCACCATCAACTCATGCAATCAATTAAAGGGATCAATTAACAAAACGAAAGGCCCGCCTTTCTAGTTGAGAGGTATGCATTTAGGTACTTTCATGTGTTGTTGGTGTTTATGGTTTAGAGATGAAGATTGAGTTATTTATTTTAATGATCCTTGGCAATCTCCTTGTTCTTTGGGACTCTTTGTGTATCTCTAGCCATTATATTGGCATGTTTCCTTGGCAGTTTGTAACATGTATATTGCGAGGGTTGATCGTTGATTGAGTAGTCATGTTGTATGTAATGTTTTCTTTTTAGAGTGATCATAATTTGAGCCCTCTATTAAGCAAGCAAAAGAGAAATTCTACCTTCCTCTGCTTGCTTTCTTGACGAGTAAGGGCATATGTAAAGGCTTTCGGCCAATCTAAGTATTTCAACAGAAGAAATTAAAATGGTCCCTATCTCTCCAACCCTTGCCTTAGCAGGAGAAACAATCGAGAAGATCTATGTGTAGCCCCAAGTGCTAAGGTTGTCGGCATAGCAACGATGGCGAGGAAAGGGGGCTTGATTTCAAGTGGGGCTTCACACTCTACTGTATTACACACTCTCTTCTCAACTCCAGGCATGCAACCACATGCAAATTGGTCTTCTCTTCCAACTGGATATATATGTTGTCTCATCCCTAACTTCATCAAATGCATTAAATTAGGGTTTGCAAAATCTACAGAAGTAAAAATGGGTGATTACGATTAATATTGTGAAGGGCAAGTGAAGGTCGTTATCGTTGCTTCTCTTGCATACTCTTTCACTTCAGTCACCACAGGAATAACATCTACAATGAAGAAATCCCTCTCGCGTCGCAAATCGACATTTTCTGGTATCATGTTGAATGTCGCTTCTTTCACAGCCATTGTTCCTCGACTCTCAATTAGGCTAGTGGAACGTATTGGGATGTTGAAGATTGTGTTGAAGACACCATTGATACAAAACAATGTTTGGTATCTTAGGGTTTTCAAGGATAATCTATGTTCCTAAAAAAATTCATATATGTGTGTTTTTATTTTCTCTATGGCAAAAACAATGCGTATGCACTACAGTTGGGAACTTGTTGTTATTGTCGATATCATAATATTTGTCTAGAACCAGGGCCTTATACCAAGCTTGTCAAACTTGTATAAATTGGACGGTGTTTTCCTTCTCTAACTGTCCATTGAAAAGGAAAAAGGAAAAATATTGTAATTTATTTTTGTTTATAGCTTATCCTTTAATGGAAGCACATATGTATCTTGCCTCTACTTCAAAGGTCAAAGTGAGTAGGCCACATCCCAATTTTATTCCAAGCAAAATAAGAACTGTTGCATTATGAAAATGAAATGAGTATAATAGTGCAAACATGGGAGTCGAGGTCAAAAGAGATTAGATGCATCTTAAGCTAATTAGACTAGATATATCCTTTCAGGTATTGGCCAAATTGCACAAAGAATATGCCATTAGCATAGGAAAACCAACGCTTTTATCACAATGGATCAATAATGCTTCATGTACAAATTATTTTCTTTGAACAAGTTAAACAACAATTCTTATCTTCACTTTTCATTATTCATGAATTAACCAAGGATGTTTTGAAAAAAAAACTAAGTCTTTCAAAGTTTTATGATAATGTGGAGGTGTTATTAAAGGTACTATGTGTTAATACAATGTACTATGCAAATTAGATACCCCTTAGTCATGGCTCTTAAGAAAAGGAAGGTAGCTTGACTGTAACGAAGATCTAGAAACAAAGACATTATAAAGCTGAGATATAGAACTTGCAGTCCAATGAGTTATGTGTTAG
>ML798323.1:186925-198629 GCA_009831015.1 Picea engelmannii | reverse complement strand
TCTAATATCTTCAATTAAGAAATTCTTAACTGCTTGTTAATTGAAGTTATTTTCCTCACCTGTTCTTCCATTCATCATTTTAATTACTAAAAGATCCAGTGAATGTATTACCTCGCCTTGTGAAAATCTTCTTTGGCGTTTCTAGTTATTTCTCAGATTTGATTAAATACAGACCCCATAGCCCAATGGATGTGTAGTTTGTCTCAACCAACTTTAAAAACCCTTTACAACAAAACCCATAACTCTTTTAACTAGCCTAATATCTGAAATTAAACAAAGCTAAATCATATAGAGAGATCCCTCTCTGAAGCTGGAAGGGCTAGATCCCAGCTTTAAAAGCGGTTGGTTAAGGTTACCTTTGTGGATTTCTTCTTTTTCAACCTCTAGGAAATTTACCAAGTGTTAAATGACCAAGTCACTGTTATTGCATGGGGCTTTTTGTTCCAATTCTTTTTGCCCTCTTTTCTTTTCTTTTTASAAATTATTTGAAGAATGAAATATCATTTGTCCACAAAATCAYCAGATACAGATAATATCCAAGTCATCAACTGATTCCCATAATTTATGGGGTGATAACATTATGTACCCAGAAAACTTACCATTGGGTCACCGCCTTTGAGTCTGACAATAGTTGGTCTAGCCTCGACGAAATTAAGGATTTGGTGAATCTCGTCCCAAGCCATGGATAATTGTTATGCAAATAGGGGTTGTACGTCGATGTCCAACTCCCAGCACCATAAGTCTCCATCGCACGATTGCAACATTGTGGATTTTGAGGTAGTGAAGTGGCTCCCAACTTCGTCAGGCTCGATTGCAGGATTGTAACATTGTGGAGTATGAGGTAGTGATGTGGTTTGTCATCTAAAGCATTGTCAGAGCAGACACTGCAACATTCTGAGAGTCTTCATTACAAATAGCCAGATCCTTCGTAGTGGTGAATAAGAAATTTGATTTTTTAAATCATTACTTATTTCTGACAATTAGTGAAAAATAAATCACATACCCATGGGATTGAAGTCAAATCATTTGTGATTGAACGAATGGAAAATTTAATATTTGAAATTTCATAAATATGAAATTAAATTTGTTTTTGGAAATAAATCAAAATATTATAGTATTTTTTCATACGTTAGAAATTGCATTACCTTCGTATGAACAATGAGTTTACATGCATTGCTTCTAGGGCTTGGGTTGCCAATATTGGAAACCGACCCAAGCCTCAACATAATTCAAAATGTAAGCATCCCCAAAGGGGCCAAAATATTGTAGATGTTCTATAAAAATTGTAGACATATAACTGACTATAGGCAACAAAAATAAACTAAAATCAGAAACAGAGATTGCAGGGTGATGGTAGAAAACCATGACTAGCTGAGTAATTGTCCTTGTCCTTTCCGCCATGTGGGCTAATCAAGCGACCAGGATGCAAAGGGATGGGCATATTCAGGATGACCACAACCTAGGTGTCCAGATATTAGGCATGATGATGTTGCGTGAAGCGGGAGCATAAAGTCAACAACATAGTTAGTTTGTTATCTCACTGGTCAACCTTGAAATTTAAGTCGATAACTTCCCCTCTGACCTCGAAGATGAGCTGCATCTGATCCTCCGCTAAGCAAAATTCCTTAGTCTCTTCCCAACAATGGTTTTCCTCGAGTTAAGTCTTCAGGGGTTGTAAGGGATCACGACCTTCCTTTTTTTATTGAAACCTTGCTCGTTACTTTCACACTGAGTTGTGATTCCTCCCTTAGACGCATCACCTTCCTCAACCCATTCCACTTGACATCCCCAAACAAGTGCATCATCAAGACCAGTTTGTGTGGCAAGCTCTATCAATTGAGTTTTCGGTTCACCGCTCTCAACAACACCATGAATTAGTAGAACAGGGGTTGCCTTCTCAATTTATTCCACAAACGAAGCCATACCCCCATGTTGAGTGCCAATCCTCCATTGATACCCCCGACCTCGACATACTCTTCCTTAATCCCTTACTCTCAGCATCCTTAGTGAGAGAATGCCAACGACACAGGTCAAGGTGGTTGAGGATCCCACCACAACCATTCAACAAAGCCTGAGCGAATTATGCTTACGGGGAAAGCCAACACTATAAGTCAGTTCATTGGAGTTTTCCATCGTCATCTTAGTGTTTCCCACCATTAATTGTGCATTTAACGTGTTAATTGCTCAAATACCTCGACGATGATTACCTTTACCATCGGCTATACCAGGTTGTAGATCCATGGCCCTCTCCACACACTTCAAATAATGTATCATCTCAATGTCCCGACCTTGGTAGTAAAGGGACATGTCAACCACGCACCTACCTAGGAACTTGAACTAACGAGTGGCGGGACACACTCTCCCCAATTGTCTCTCATTATGAGTACTATAACACCCCATCTGGGGAAAACATTATAGTATTCAGACAAAACTTAGGAAAAAAATTGCAAAGTTGCATGAAATAATACAAGGTCAAAGGACTTTGACCACAAGGTAAAAACTATAATCCATCGTGGAGGCAAAGATTAATAATAAAGAATGAGACAACAAGGAGCATTTATGTTGAACAATAGAGTGAGAAAGCCTATACATGGGTGGGATGATAGTATGGAATTATAATTGCTTTGTCATAAGATGTGTGGAATTCTATTGAGATTCATTAATTTTCTGCTTGCTAATTTTTATAATTGTTTTAATGCATTTATGTATATAGATTAGGTTTTACAGTTATAGTATTACAAAAATTATATAATTATAATAATGTATTTAATAATTATTTTGTAATATTATTATATAGTTGTAATAATGTATTTAATAATTATTTTTGTGATATTATTATATTATATTTGGTGGTAGAGTTTATTACTATTTTTTGAGGTCGCTGCATTTAGTTAATTGGTCCAATATTAGTTGAGATAATAAATTGAAAAAGTAAAAACAAATACATCTTTCTACTTTTTAAGATGGGTGAAGCAAATTTTTTAAGATGGGTAAAGCAAATTTATGCTTTTTATCGATCTCTTTTATTAATAAAATGTATTTGGAGGGTGGGGTGATGAGCTACAACCCTTCCTTCCATTCTACACAAGATTGGTGATCAAATTTTAAGGGTTGGTATTAATTTCAGTTGGAAGGGCATATAATTATCCAACCTTTCAAGGGTGAAAAGTTAAAAAAAATAATTGTACTTTAATTGACAAGTGTACATTAAGTAAACCCGTTATAAAAAAAATGAAAAAATAAAGTATTATCCTTCCAAATATTTACAATCTTAAAAATGTAAATAATGGTTGAATAAAAAATAATAAAATTTTAATAAAGCTTCATAAAAAAATTATATTTTTCTTTCAAATTCGTAATATCCATAAAATTATTGTTATTTTACATAAATGAACATATTTTAATAAAAAATAACAAGCAAACATATTATTCTTCCATTCATTTGAGATTATTCAAAAGTATTAAAGTGTACATCATTGAAAACATAAATCTATTTTCTGAGTGGAAGAGGCTTTCTAGCTTTCATTTGTTTCCATACATCATAAATAGTGTTCCAATCTACCTCGTTTAGAGCATGAGGTGCACTAAGAGAGAGAAACATTAACATAACCAATGTGTCCAATGAAAGTCTTGATTTATCATCATTTTTCATCTTGTTTACTTTTGAGAAGCCTCTTTCACACACTGTTGTATTTGTTGGGATAACAAGAATAGCTTGCCATAATCGCATCAAACATGGAAAGCCTTCAAACCATTTAGGTTCATTTCCACATATATCTCATGTTGTGAACATATTCTTTTTGGGGTATGACTTATAAATAGTACAAATAAATTCATCCATTTTATCCATACATTTAACAGTGTCTACAATAGGTGAGTCTTCAACATTAAATTTTTCACATAAACATTCCAACCATCTTTTTGTTTGAGAGTCTCTATCATCCATTTCTTCATAATAACGACGAGGACTTAAAAACTTAACAACATTAAATATAGGTAAATATGTGAACCTCCTATCTAGAGATTCAATCACCTTCATAACAAAACATTTTCGCAAAATAATGAAAGCATTTAGTGTCCATGATTTTTGTATCTTTGGAAAACTTTCAAACCCCAATGGATGTAAATGTACCATACATGTGTTATCTGCAAACTTAAGAGTTCCTCCTTGTGCTTTGATAAAAAAAAGAGAATATGTGCATTGCACTTGCCCCAAATATGCCTCCTAAAAATAGTTTGCGAAACATGCTAATAGTAACATCTAAAGTAGTGTCAATAAAGATAATGTCAATATGATCCTCTTGGAACTTCTTATTCAACCTATTTAACTCAATGAGCACATCTGCAAGTAAATGGATGCAAAATTGTATTTGAAATATTGTTGCCAACTCATACATTTTTTTCTCCCCTAACTCCCAATCTTTTAACAAAGCGGGCATGAATTTAACAAGTCTTTCCATGACTTTGCCTCAAAAAAACCACCCAATATGATGAATTTGTAACACCTCTAACTTAGTGATTTGAAATGATTCCATTATCTCTTTCAATTCTCCATGTCTTTTAGCAGATTTTCCAAGCCATGAGTATACGTTGTTTGCAAATTTGTCAATATATTGCAACTCTAGAAAATGAGATGAAGCATCATTTGTTACTAATGCTTATCTATGAGCTATGCAATGGATATCTAATAAATGAGGAGCATCTCGACGAAGCTTAATAGATAAATCTTCACGAATACCCCTCATGGCAGATGCCCCATCAGATCCAAATCCAACTAACTTCATCAAAGATAGATCCATCTATGCTAAAATAGTTCCCGTGACATCATACATAGACTGAGTTGTCTCATCCTTTATTTGAAGCAAATGTTTGAATTTTGTTACACATTGACCTCTTCCTTCATTTGTCAAATATGTAATATAAATAATCAAATATTGCTCCATAGTTCGATCAATGCTTTCATCAATCAAAATTGAGTAAAATGGGGTATGGAAAATCTCATCTTTTAACTTTTTCCAATATACCTCCTTAGCAGCTTGGAGAAACTCTTTTCCATATGTTGTATTTGTGTATGCAGAGTAATCATTTGTTAGAGGCATATGTGGAGTGCATTTATACCTATTCAAGTCACAAATTGACTTATACATTTCTATAGGTAAATCATGTATAGCAACAAAATACATGTTTTCAATCATTGATATAATTACCTCTTTCTTAGCATCTACCATTAGTTCTACATGCTAGGTAATTGGAATATTACTTCGTTTGGTTTCACCCTCCAAAAGTTGCAAAGAAAATTTATATGTTTATGATTCTGCATGGCCATTTTGACCACTAACTTGAAGGGTGGTACTTCCCTCTTTAGCAAATGGAGTGTCTCTCTTAAATTTTACACACCAAGAACATTTTATTCTTTCATCACCGTTACAATCTTTTACAACATAAACCCATGGAAATCTTGTCTTCGATTTAGATTTGAATGTTCTTTTGTGTTTCTTGGATGGTTGTTCTCCTTCAACAAGCTCTACACTATCAAATTCATTCTCTTCGAGTGGATGAGTATCAACTTCATTTTGGAAATGACATGGTTGATTAGAATTTTGTAGGAGACCAAATGCATCAACACTCGATAATTGTTTGTTATCCTTCTTAGGGCAATCAATAGGAGACATTTTTTGAGATCTACACATATTTAATCAATTCAAAGAATAAAACAAGTAAATATATAAATATAAAACAATAATATATTTAGTCTTAAAATGAATAAAAATAACAAATTCATATTAAAACAAAAATTGTAATCTAAAATAAAAATATATAATGATACCATACAATTATTTTTTTCAAAAATTTAACTATAAAACTTCAAGAAAGATATTTTGGCATCCCTAGTGAACCTCTACATCTCTTAAATGGTAGTTATGTCAACAATACGTGGTAAGATTTAGAAGTTAGCAAATTATGTCCATAATCCTATACTGGAGATACAGACAAAGCAATGGTAAGCTAGTTGTTGTGGTCCATATTATATGTCTACTTTGATTTTGGATAATTTATATTAGAATCATAGTGTAATGTTTAGTATGTTTTGTACTTAACAAAGCCTAAGCCTCCTATCTCTTGAACATTTTGTACTTCAGAATCCATATGGCCATCATTTTATAATGCTTTTATCTAAAGTGTCACTAAAGTAAATTCCATTACATATATACTTTAACATTTTAGTATAATTTTATAAAAAACTTAAATTTAAAATATGCAAAAGAAGTAATATATCATTAACATAATACTTATTGTGGCGGAAGTAAATTCTATTACATATATACTTTAACATTTTAGTATAATTTTATAAAAAAACTAAATGTAAAATATGCAAAACAAGTAATTTATCAATGACATAATACTTATTGTGGCATTTTTTAAGTTTAGTCTTCTACCATTGTTTGAGAAGCCTTCAAGGCCTTCTTAACCATACCAAAACCATGATAGTTTTTTATTTGATATTTTAAACTTATATAAATTCTCGTTTCTCCACCAAAAGAATAATGATTACAAATTATTATTAGGTTTGAAAAGAAAAATTAATGTAATCTTAGAAAGGAAGGCTGAAAAAAATATTGTTTTAGATCGCATCATTACAATTTATAAGCATTGCAAAAAGGTATTAAAATCTGGTTTCAGTTCAAATCATTACAATTTATAAGCATTGCATTGTGTACTTCAGGAAGCGGTATCTTGAATCCTACATGATCTGCAATTGCATGGAACACTCCATTAAAGCCTCCAAAACCTAGAAATGAAATGTCCTTGACCTTGACATGCCATGGAATTTGTATAGAAGGGATAAGAATAGGGAAGTGTGATGGGATGTATCATATTCTCACCTTCGATGTTGTAATAAATTGACATCACACATCACTAAAATAAGACAACTAACAAGGTAAGGCTTTTGACTACAATCAATCAGAACTCAGGAGTAGATTAATTAATGTTGTTTATGCTACAATATACACAGTCTAATATATATTGTTGGATTTGAAGGTAAAGTATATATTTGTCAAAAAATATATTTTAGCATTACTTCGTATCAGACGATATATATAATATTAATAAGTTTGCTACTGAATTCATAATATTTGAATCTCTTAAAAACTAAAAGACTAAACTTATAACAAATGGGCATTGTAGATCTCATATTGTAGGGTTATGTTATGGTTGCTTTCTGCATTATTACACTTTTGGCGAACAAAATTTTAGTAGTTGATGATGAGGGTTAACGTTGAGATCAAATTTGATATGTAGTTTCGAACTGAGACGTGAAAAGTTTCGAACTGAAATGCATACAGGAAAGAGAACAATAGTTTCTCAGCCAGGCATGAACTACAGTGGCCAAGTCCCCATCGAAGGATAGAATAGGAATTTATGTAAATTCCAAAGCCAAATATTTTGAATAATGATCGTAAATAAATGAAGTTCAATGTGGACGAAGACTTTACCTCGCCTAAAAAGAATTATGTAGAATCCATGCTCTAACATCTTGTTCATTATTGCTTTTCAAACCCCATGAATCTCTATAAATATAGGAACCTTTGGATCTCTAGGGGGAGTGAAGAAGAGTCTTCGCTAATTTTCACAAAGGTATTAAAAGAATTGCACAGAGGTACTAAAAGAAATAAAAGCTTTCTAGTTAGAAAAATGAATACACAAACAAAATTTGTTGTAGAATCAAATAAACATAATCTCAGGCCTTTACTCACAAATTACAATAAACAAGAAAAATAACCATGACCTTAACAAGAGAAGGTATAATCTCAAGTTTGCATAACTACTTCTCAATGACAGAAACAATCAGCTTGCACTTGAAACACTGAAAGATATCAACCTCGGTCTTCCACATGGTTGTGATAAGTAAGTAATGGAATTAATAACACGAGAGTAATCAAGATTCACAGTATAGCAATCAATATAGATTTATAATCAAGCTCTCTGTTGTCATGCGTTGTCAAGCTGAATATATTAGCATGTGAGGCAAGATTCTCCTAAAAATATATAATCACACATTGACAATCTCACCATAGTAGTAACCGAGACATGGAAAGCTTCGAACTGAAATGCATACAGGAAAGAGAAAAGTAGTTTCTCGGCCAGGCATAGACTACAACGACCAAGTCCCCATGGAAGGATAGAATAGGAATTTATGTAAATTCCAAAGCCAAAGATTTTGAATAATGATCGTAAATAAATGAAGTTCAATGTGGACGAAGACTTTACCTCGCCTAAAAAGAATTATGTAGAAGCCATGCTCTAACATCTTGTTCATTATTGATTTTCAAACCCCAAGAATCTCTATAAATATAGGAACCTTTGGATCTCTAGGGGGAGTGAAGAAGAGTCTTCGCTAATTTTCACAAAGGTATTAAAAAATTGCACATAGGTATTAAAAAAAATAAAATCTTTCTAGTTAGAAAAATGAATACGTAAACAAAATTTGTTGTAGAATCAAATAAACATAATCTTAGGCCTTTACTCACAAATTACAATAAACAAGAAAAATAACCTTGACCTTAACAAGAGAAGGTATAATCTCATGTTTGCATAACTACTTCTCAATGACGAAAACAATCAGCTTGCACTTGAAACATTGAAAGATATCAACCTCGGTCTTCCACATGGTTGTGATAAGTAAGTAATGGAATTAATAACACAAGAGTCATCAAGATTCACAATATAGCAATCAATATAGATTTTTAATCAAGCTCCATGTTGTCCTACATTGTCAAGATGAATATATTAGCGTGTGAGGCAAGATTCTCCTAAAAATATATAATCACACATTGACAATCTCACCATAGTAGTAACTAAGACGTGCAAAGTTTCGAACTGAAATGCATACAAGAAAGAGAAAAGTAGTTTCTCAGCCAGGCATGGACTACAGTGACCAAGTCCCCATGGAAGGATAGAATAAGAATTTATGTAAATTCCAAAGCCAAATATTTTGAATAATGATCGTAAATAAATGAAGTCCAATGTGGACGAAGACTTTACCTTGCCTAAAAAGAATTCTGTAGAAGCCATGCTCTAACATCTTATTCATTATTTCTTTTCAAACCCTAGGAATCTCTATAAATATAGGAAACTTTGGATCTCTAGGGGGAGTGAAGAAGAGTCTTCGCTAATTTTCACAAAGGTATTAAAAGAATTGCACATAGGTATTAAAAAAAATAAAATCTTTCTAGTTAGAAAAATGAATACGTAAACAAAATTTGTTGTTGAATCAAATAAACATAATCTCATGCCTTTACTCACAAATTACAATAAACAAGAAAAATAAGCTTGACCTTAACAAGAGAAGGTATAATCTCAACTTTGCATAACTACTTCTCAATGACAGAAACAATCAACTTGCACTTGAAACATTGAAAGATATCAACCTCGGTCTTCCACATGGTTGTGATAAGTAAGTAATGGAATTAATAACACAAGAGTCATCAAGATTCATAGTATAGCAATCAATATAGATTTATAATCAAGCTCTCTGTTGTCCTACGTTATCAAGCTGAATATATTAGCGTGTGAGGCAAGATTCTCCTAAAAATATATAATCACACATTGACAATCTCACCATAGTAGTAACTGAGACGTGCAAAGTTTCGAACTGAAATGCATACAAGAAAGAGAAAAGTAGTTTCCCGGCCAGGCATGGACTACAGTGACCAAGTCCCCATGGAAGGATGGAATAGGAAGTTATGTAAATTCCAAAGCCAAAGATTTTGAATAATGATCGTAAATAAATGAAGTTCAATGTGGATGAAGACTTTACCTTGAATAAAAATAATTCTGTAAAAGCCATGCTCTAACATCTTGTTCATTATTGCTTTTCAAACCCATGAATCTCTATAAATATAGGAACCTTTGGATCTCTAGGGGGAGTGAAGAAGAGTCTTCGCTAATTTTCACAAATGTATTAAAAGAATTGCACAGAGGTATTAAAAGAAATAAAATCTTTCTAGTTAGAAAAATGAATACGTAAACAAAATTTGTTGTAGAATCAAATAAACATAATCTCAGGCCTTTACTCACAAATTACAATAAACAAGAAAAATAACCTTGAACTTAACAAGAGAAGGTATAATCTCAAGATTGCATGACTACTTCTCAATGACAGAAACAATTAGCTTGCACTTGAAACACTTAAAGCTCTCAACCTCGGTCTTCCACATGGTTGTGATAAGTAAGTAATGGAATTAATAACACGGGAGTCATCGAGATTCCCAATATAGCAAGTAAAATATATGAAAGAGTGAGGAAGAGTGGGCAGTTGAAAATGATTGAGAAGAAGTATATTAAAAATCTAGAATCATTACCTTGACAAGAAGATAGTGCACACAAGTTTCAACTTCCTACATTGATGCCCATTGCTAGAAGTTCTCTAGCAAGTTCAATTCTATAGAAAATGTTGGAGAAACATAGCTTAAATAGAATTAAGAAGTGTGTGTGGCTTGGCAAGAATTGAGATTGCAAAGTACACTTAATCCTTGCCACAATGCTGCCAACTTTCCCATAATGATTTTTAATTTGATTGCCCTGGACAATAGTGTTAGGTTATAGCTTATACAATAAATGACTAGTAGCTACTTTGTTTGGGCCAGTGATTCGTGAATGGTGCGTATTGCATAGTACGTACACTGTCCCTATTCATATAAAAACAAAGATACAACCTATAGGGAGTCTTTGTTCATATAAAACAAAGCAAACGTAAGAGATAATATTCTTCTCTAGTGAGCACCATTAATGTACAACTACCTCGAGAGAGAGGGATATATAAATTGATTGATCCACGCCGCCCTGCATTTGTACATTGTTGTCATTGCACTGATTGATAATGTTGATTAGATATTAATGGCCTTTACCATGCAGATAAATATATAGTACTCAATCACCACGTTCATTCAATGCATGAAGTCTACCACCTGAGAAACCAATTCAAAGCAAGTTGGACGAATCGATCCATCATTAAATTTAGAGTCAGTGCAAGGAAACAATTGTTCTAGTACCAATGCCTGTCCATGATAAGGAAAAGTGAAGGAGCTTATATGTCACCCAAACATACATAGAACAAATAATATAGACGCGTTTATAATTTGTGCAAAGAGAATTGTTGTCTAAATAGTGATGGATACTACTATCCATATCAAAACAAAGATTCACCATTAATTTTCCAACTCTAGCACCGTGCAAGGTGGCGGCTTCGAATCTCAATCTTAATCCCTGAATTCATAACAGATTTCCTAGTGTATATCTTCTAATTAATTTTAACAAGCTATCTAAAAAGTTACCCTTCTTTTAAAATATTTTAATTAATTTTACACTTCCTAATGGATGTGCAAAATTTAATTCTTAATTTTTTTTTAAAGCAAATTTGGACAAACCCTTCTATGATGAGTTGGAAGAGTTGGAAGCCTTTAGAAGGACTAAAATGGATTCAAATTAGATCACTGCACAAAATCTATAACCTTTTAAAATTTATGCGAAGATGTACATGTATTTTATTTCCAACACACGAGATCAGAAAATTCTTCAATTTATAATAATGGACGAGAACAATTCAATAACAATGAGAGTAACCCATGACTTAAGAGCTTATTTATTCTCTTCTCATAACATATAATAGTGAGTGCTCGATCTTAGTTTTTTTTTTTTTCCA
>ML798323.1:157895-186709 GCA_009831015.1 Picea engelmannii | reverse complement strand
ATAGTCAATTCCTTGCGATTGTATTGTGAGCATTTTCCTCACCTATCCCGAAACAATTTGTATGACAAATATTTATTTACTTTGACACATGGTTCACACTCATAACTAACAATAAATACAACTGAAATACCACGTCGAGAGAAAAAATCATGTTTAATATGTGAAAAATAAAATGATTTCTACTATGGTTCGTCCAATCTTTTAGCCTTTCTAGCTTCAATAATCCCATCATAGTCACCGCGCAAGGGGATATTTCTTTGTCTTTTCTTAAAGATTCTGATTTTGAAAATTTGAAAATATCTATGGAAATTCCTTAGTGTTCTAAGCGACAACTGGCTTAGAACAGGAGCGATCAGATTCTATGCTCGCTGGATACAGTGACAGTTCCAACTGTGTGATGTTTTTTTTTAGTGTTTTGGGTGCTCCCTCTCTGGCAGAGTTTATCACTGCCTACCCGGCGACAGCAGACTTAGAACAGCACTGGACTGCTCTCAATCTTGATCTGATTTGTAACTCTTACTGATAGTATTTGGGCGAGTTTTTTTCCCATTGTAATTCTGGTAACAGCCCGACAGGACTTGCAGTGTAAAATGAATTATATATATAATATAATTCGAGTAATTTTTTTCTTGGAAAAAAAGGCATAAGAGTATTAGCTCTGTGTTTTGCTCATGCCAAATTTTAATTTGATTTTTATAGAAAAAATCGTTTTTTCTCTCTGTAATAACTTTTCATATCTTCGTTTATTTTCCTCATTTAATAAATGTAATTTAAATTGAGACTAACGTTACATTCATTGTCCTAACCAAAATAAAAAAACCACAACCAAAGAACCAAATTAGAGTTTTTCTTTAATAAATATATAAATTCATAAAGTGACGTTAAGTGCGATTGAATTTTCACTCTAAACAAGTATGTTGTTGTCCCTTATGGGATAAAGGGTCTTTGTTTGATAGCTTCATTAAGTTGGTCACACAATTAGTTTACATGGAATCACTTCGTCTCAACAAACAAAATAAATAGTATATTAAATCAATACATTCTATTTTTGGGATGGCATGTTTCAAGATTAACAAGTTAATATATTATAATATTAATGTGTTTTTTAAAGTATGAAGTGCATGCAACTACTCAATGTTTAATCTGTATTTCTTTACAAAACAGGACAAGTTACATAGTGGCTTTTCTTCTATGGAATCACTTCGTCTCAACAAACAAAATAAATAGTACATTAAATCAATACATTTTATTTTTGGGATGGCATATTCCAAGATCAACAGGTTAATACATTGTAATGTTAATGTGTTTTTTTAAAGTATGAAGTGCATGTAACTACTCAATGTTCAATATGTATCTCCCTACAAAACAGGACAAGCCACATAGTGACTTTTATTCTTATTCTATTTAGAATAGATTGTTTTTAATAGATCTTAATACATGCTTACCTTCATTGAGAAATATATGAATCACAATATAATCATCCATGCTCGACATGTATGTCCCTACAAAGCAGGGGTTAATCACCTAATGGGTTTTCCTCTTGTTTTGTATGCAGTTGAGGAAGCATCATCTCCTCCTTCTAAAAAGTATACCATTTTCACTTGTACAATTATTTCCTATCCTTAACCTTAACCATCCTTAACCTTAACCACTTTGAATAAGGGAAACAATGTTGTATGATTGTGCTTGTTCTAAGAGTCATGATATAGTTCATGGTTAGACACAATGCATTATACTTTAGATCCAAATCAACCAGTTGTTATAGATCCAATTGCTCCAATGGAGGTGGGACGATGGGGATACAAGTCTTAGGGAATCAAGCATTTAAAAGAATATGTGAATTGAGGTGGGAGAAAATGTAATAGAAATGTAGGAAGTAAGTTAATTAGTGGACAAATTCAATATCTTTTCCATTGAATTTTTTTCAAGTTCGGTAGGAATTTTGCCAAAATTTAAGTTCCACCTAATTGATATGATCTTTGACCATGAAATAAGTAGACCAAGGCATAACTTAAAATGAAAAAAAACAAAAACAAACTAACTCACCCACTAGAAGGTTGAGTTCGTCCACGGTTTAACTTAGTCCATAATGTCTTTTATGACCTTGAGGATAGTGAATTCATCTACTTGAGTGGTCTTCATTTTAAATGTGGGCGTATAACCTCTTCTTTTGTAAGTGCAACGAGACTTATTCACCAACTTAAAGGAGAAATATGATATTGATCATGATGCTCTTTGTACTTATTTAGTATAGGATTGGAGGACCTTGTCAAGTTTTCTATGAAATCTTTAGGTACGTTCAATAAAACGTAAACACCTTGTCTTAGTGCTTTAATTATTGTGGCATTGTTGAAGTTTATGGAACAATATATGTAATTTTAAGGAAGATAATGGCAAAAGGTCGAAACATTTTTTAGAATGGATATACTAATGAAATCACAGAAAACCCAATAATAACCGTGATTAATGAAATATGGGATCTCATGATATGTAAACATAAGAAATAGTGCAAGACTAAATACTTCTATTCACTAAAAAAACCAATTCAATACATAACAACAATCTTCTTTTATAAGTAGTTCCAAAATGAGATGATTAACTTTAACTGCGTCATCCCCTTCATTTTCATAATAAAAACTAAATAATTATTAAACACACTATTATGTTGTAGCAATACAATCCTCCAATGTCTCCCTCTCTTGGAATATGTATAATTTCCTCCTTGTTTGAAGACACAAGTGTCCCCACTTGCAAAATGAGTAGTAAATTCATCTTGTAGAAACCATTTAGAATGGGTATGTAGTGATAACGCCACAATGATTGGATTCATGTCGCACCTCCAACAAGGTATCATTGCCCAGTGGGGGATGGAAATTTGGAAGTTCTCCATTGGATGAGTGATGGGAATGTTTTCATCCAGTTGGGAAGGCTCATATGTTGTGTATGTGTTATATTCTTTGCAAAATTGATCTCTTGTACTATACACTGATATGGGAGCAAAGGGGGTTTGGGGGGTGCTTTGTACCCCCTAGCCGAGAGGGTTGTGGGGGTTTTGGGGTGGGAGCCCTCAAGAAAAAAAAAATGATCTGTTTTTAGCGATTTTTTGTGTCTGTTTTTGGCGGTTTTTTGACACATGGTTTTTGTCGACGGTTTTCTAATTTCGGTTAAGGAATTAGGGTTGTTGACTAATCTGGATCAATGGATTAGGGGTTTGGATGCCGCGGGATCCTATATGTATATTGTATTGTAAACCATGAATATGATGAATAGAAGATTAGAGATGTGTCTCTAAACAAGTTGTTGGTTTTCCTGGTCTGGGTTTCCAGGGTAAAAATCTCTATGTAATGTGTGCGTGTGTCATTGTATATTTTTTGTTTTATTAATAATCTATTTGCAGTAATTAACTATACAAGGTTAAAATCTACATCATATAGCTTAAGCTCGGAGACATTAACTACCAGATGAATACCCAATTGTTGTATAAGCTCCATTTTGAAGGCATTTTCACCAACCTGGTGCAAAATCTGATATGTGCCATAATGGAGTGGATGAAGCTTATGATGTTTAGCCCCCTAAAATCATTGTTTTCAAAGATATATCCATACCTTATCACCAACCTAGAAGGATGCAAGGCTATGATGGCATATCTTACCATCTCCTTGAACACATTTTTGGACATCCCTATGGGCATGTATTGGTTTTCCCCTCATTTAACGCTTGGAATTTGCATAATCTTCTTGAAAAACGAAAAACACAATAATTTTTATTAAATCGACATGTTATAGGGACATATTATAGAAAAAACATGTTTATAAATAATACTTTTTAAATGATTATTTTTTGTTATTGTAAGTTTTTGCTATTGCAAGTCGGTCTCATTGACCATTGCGTTGAAAACGCTTACTGTAGTTTATATACAACCTGATTCTTGGAGTCATTGGGTTGATTTTTCACAATTAGGATTAACTTCTCTTGATTGATAAATAGGATGATAATAGACACATCCTCTTATTCAATTAGCTTTGGCAACACATACCATTGCATAGAATTCCTTTGAGGGACCATTACTAATGGGGTTCTCTCTTTGGTGGGACATTAGTGTTCTTAATTATACACATGGAACCACTTAGAATAACTTAACGTCTTATGTATTTGATATTTGGGTTACAACATATAGTGTATTCAACCCTCTGGTTACAACATGGTGCTTGATGCTTACATATGAATACTCCTCCAAAAGGCCATTGTTTTTGGTTTCATAACGCAAAGTGTTGGAAGTCTTATATTGACACCAACACAAGGATTACTTTTTTGTTCTTTAAATGTTGATAAAAATATGAATACTAAATCCTCCGATCATGATTTCTGAAAAGTCACTTCAGAGAATCTCTTCAACATGGTTGTTTTTTGTATTTTTTTACAAAGAGGAAGAACTCCAATAAATTCAACCTTTGTCCATTAGGTATGTAAACCTGTAATGGTCTAGAAATCATCAATATGTATTGTAAGTGGAAAGTACATCTATACATTCTTTTCACTATATCTCTCATGGTTTTGTAAAAAACTTCCCCCCTCTCATTAACTTCCAACACCACTCCAAATGAACTAAGGACCAAGTCATTATCATTTACATCCTTCATAATTTTCATTTCTTAGGACAACATTCTACTCCCTCCCTATTGGTCCCTGCACAACATTAAAAAAATGTGAAATCGAGTGTTTAAAACATGTTAACGATTAATGTTAAGAAATTGATTTTTAGTAAAAAGTCAAAGAAAAACTTCATGTTGATTACCTTTTAATCCACCTAATTCCTCCCTTTGCAACATTTCTATAAAGCTTCTATGCTCTTTTGCACTCAGATTGCAAACAATCTTATCAAATTTCTTCAAGTTTTTACTCTGCATGACACGCCTTAACCAATACACATCATTAATTTAAACCTATAGATAATTCAAATCTATTAAATTTTTAATAAAACTTGAAGAACTCGCCTTGTTCTCTTGTTGGGATGAGCTACCATCATGCTTGTTGCAATACGTTGTTTTCCTTAAACTTCTATTAAAAAAAATCCAGGAATCATCAGATAAAGAAGTTATGAAATATTTTTTACAAAATATGACTTTCATGTGTATAATAAAACAATACACACCAATATTTTAATTACCTCTCCCCATGTGCGTGAGATTTGAGGAAACCCTACCCCGAGTGTCATCTCCTGTGGCCTCCATGGATTCCCTTGGTGGGGGCTCTTTCCCCCCCCGACCTCCCCCTCTTCCACCCTCGACCGATATTGTTGCATTTGAATCCCTGATTGCGGCCCTTCCAAAGCAACCTAAACATGCTCAGTCGAGATTCGTCAAAAGGCTGGATGAGATCCCTTCGGTGTAAGTCTAAGCAAGCCTAAGATCTCTTGCATTGAGGTTTGCAGAGAACATACTAATAGGGCAATTCACTAGGATCTATCCCTCGCCCAAATCTATATCTATTTGGATTAAAAAAAATTGGAAGCCGCATTTGAAAGGTAGGATTTCACATTCCTTTTGTGGTCGCGGTTTTTTCCTTTTATTTTTGAGGAAAAAGAAGCCGGTGACCTTATTTTTAGAAGAAGGTCATACTTTATGGGGGCTCGAGGTATGTATGTGAATCATTGGACCCCTGATTTTGACCCAGAAAATGGCATCCCTTCGGTTGTTCCGGTCTGGGTCCGCCTTCCTTTTCTACCTCTTCATTGCTGGTGTGATGAGACTCTTCAAGCCATTGGGAATTCCTTGGGTAAATATATTGATCGTGATGAACTTAAGGAAGGCTTGCAATCTTATTCCAAAATCTGTGTTGAGGTAGATATGGAGAAAGGCCTCCAAGAGGCCATCGAACTTACCCTAGACAATTGGACATACCTCCAAGAAGTAGATTACGAACAACTGCCTTTAAAATATAAGGTTTGCCACGAATATGGCCACTTTTTTAAGATATGCTCAAAAATCCTTGCAAATCAGCCAACAGGTGAATCCAATGAGGAATGGGAGCAACCAAAGTGGAAGAAACAAAAAATTAAGCATTAAGCAAGGCCCCAACCTGAAAAATCTCCCCCCTAAGAGGGATCTCCCTCCAATCCAAAATCTCAAGAGGTTCCAACCTCGTCATCTGTAGGAAAAAGCAATGATTGCATTCCAACCAAGAATTAGTATGAAATCCTCTAAGACATGGAAGAAGATCTAGAGGAAGACCCCAAATCCAGTCATCAAGATTCCTTAGTCCAGATTGGGGACCTCTACATCCCTCCAATAATCCAACATTCGATCCCACAGAAGGGACATGAATATGGAGAGATAGCTGAAATTTCGGAAGAAGAGACAGACCTATATTACATGAGCCTTCACACCTAAAAAAAACTAGGAAGAAAATTGAAAAATCAAAGGAGGGAAACAATTACCCATAAGGAAATTGATCTTGGAAAACATAGTACACTTGATGGACATACTAAAAAATAATCCAGACCTTCAAGAAATCAAAGTGGTTCTACTCCCCCAAAGGGGGGAAACCCCAAATCATCTTTTAAATGATCAAGATTGTTCCTGGAATTGTAGAGGACTTGAAAGTGAAAATAAGAAAGCTTTGGTCATAAATTCAGTTCATACAAAAATACCTCAAGTTCTCCTACTCCAGTAAATGAAAATGAAGGACACAAATGTCCTTCAAGAAATTAGTTTTATGTGACATTCTAGCGCAAGGAAAGCAGTAAGCTCTCGAGGTGCTTTTGGTGGCCTTTGCATCCTCTGGAATCGTCAACAATTCAGAATGGAAGGTCGGGAGTGTGTGCCCAACTGGTTGTTAGTCAATCTAGCTCATCTTCCCACAACTAAGTCTTACCTAATTTTCAATATTTATATGCCTTCAGTTAACGAAGAAAAAGTCATATGTTGGAATTATTTTCTCTCCCTACAAGGAAGAGTTAGCTCTGCTCAACTCATTCTTGTTGGGGACTATAACACCACTCTTCATGCCTCTGAAAACAGAGGGGGAACTATAGTAAGAGATTCTACTAGAGAATATATGGAAGATCTATTGGCTATGTATGACCTGATTGACAACAAACCAATCCATGGTCATTTCACATGGTCAAATAAGAGGTAGGGCCATAGTGACATAGTGGTAAGGCTTGAATTTCTCATCAACAACAATATCTTAGAGGATTCAGTCATGCCCCTATCCTCTATTCTTCCTTGGGAAATATCTGATCACGGACCTATCCCTCTTGAGTTGTCTTCGCCTGTCCCCCCTAGGTCCTATTCCTTTTCATTGTAACCCTCGTTGGGACCAAGATCCATCCTTCCTTGGGCTCGTGACTTCATCCTGGAATTTTTGGATACAGGGATGTCATGTATACATCTAGGAACAGAAGTTAAAATCCACTAAATATGCTATGAGAGAATGGATCAAGATCAAAGAAATAAATGAGAAAAAATCAATTCAAGATCTGACAGACAAAATGGAGGAGATGTGCATTAGGATGAAAACAATCCCTATTACTCCATCCCTACTAATAGAAGAGCAAAGTCATTTTAAGGAGGACCAAAAGGTCTTCAAGGAAGAGGAGGAAGACTGGAGACTAAAGTCCCACAGTCTTTGGCTTCAGGCTAGCGATCTCAACACAAAAAAAATCATCATCAAGCTAAAGCGCGCATTTGGAAAATAAAATTTCAGAAATCAGGGGAGCAAATGACAATCCTATCTTAGGGAAAAAATCAGCTTAAATAGGTAGCCAAGAATCGTTATGAAAGTCTATACTCGAAGGATGGGAGGGGGAACATAGATTCCCAGAAGAATATCCTTAGTAACATTCCCAAGATCATTAGCGCAATAGATAATGAGGACTCATGAGCTCTTCAAAAAGGTGATAGAAGATGAAATTTTTGGGGTGTTGCATCAAATGAACTGGGATAAGGTGCCTGGTCTAGATGGATTTTCATCCCACTTCTATTTCATTTGTTGGCACATTATAAAACATGATCTGGTACAAATGGTTCATATCAACAAGAATGGGAGGAAGTACAAACTCATCCTTTCTAGCCCTTATTCCTAAAGAGTCAAACCCTGCCTCTTTTGTCCGCCTTCAACCAATTTCCCTCTGCAATGTATCCTACAAAATCATATCCAAAATCATTGCAAATAGAATAAATCCTTTTGTGCCTTTGATAGGGTGCGACACAATTTTTTGTTTGCCATTTTGGCAAGAATCGAATTTGGAGCAGAATTTCTAGTGTGGATCTCCTCGTGTATTTGGGACTCATGGATCTCCCCAATGATCAATGGAAGATCGACAAAGTTCTTTAGGCTTTGTAGAGGCCTCAAGCGAGGATGCCCTTTATCCCCCGTCCTTTACATCCCGGTGGAAAAATATTTAAGTAGACAATTGGAGTAGGCAAGAAGAACAAAAAATATCCTCGAAATAAAAATAACCCAAGGGGAAAGAAGAGTTAATTAGTCACAATTTGCAGATGATACCTTATTATTGGGAGACACATATACGATCATAGCCAAAAGATTCAAAGATATTTTGGATGAATTTATGAAAGCTTCAGGAGGAAAAATAAATAGGCAGAAAATCCATATTTATGTATGGAATACCAACTCCAAAGTGGCTGCAAACATTGCTGGTATTCTTCAATTTTGTTGGAGAATTGGACCACCTTCAAGTATTTGGGAAACCCTATTTGCCTCTAATCCCTTCCTTGCTCAGCTTGGGCCCTTATAGTAGATAAAATAAAGTCTAAATTTATCCAGTGGGGATCTCAATGGCTCAATCCGACAGGGCAGGTAGTGTTAATTAAATCAATCCTCTTAACTCTCCACATTTTTTAGTTCTCTTCTCTTCTTGCTCCAACCAATGTCAAATATTTTATCGCTCAATAAATAAGGAAATTCCTTTAGATGGGGGGTGGGGNGGGGGGGGGGGGGGGGGGGGGGGGGGAATAAAAACACTAAAATAATGCATCTTGTCAATTGGAAAGTAGTAAGGGCGCCAAATACCCACGGGGGTCTGGGAATTTTAGATCCAATTATATCTAATCTGATGCTTATGGATAAAATTCTATGGCATCTAGTCATAGGGAAGTAGGAAAGGCGGAAGAAGGTTCTGCTTCATAAATATTTGACTGGAGATAGGCTTAGGTGTCTGGATTCTCCTCCAACAAGAAGGTATTTTTCTCCAATCTGGAAACTCTTGAAGGCCTCTCTCCCGTTGTTTAAAAACAAAGCAACATGGATCCCAGGTAATGGATGTCAAATATTTATCTGGAAGAACAACATAATGGGTAATCCTCCCTTTCAACAAGATCAAGCATTGTTGCCCTTGCTTTCCTAGTGTATTGATCATGGAATCAACTCTTTGTTTGATATTTCAAAATGACATTCTTTTGGTTGTTGGGCAAGTTGGCATCTTTCCAATCCACCTTCCCCTCTTCATGGGCTATTTAAAGATCTCTGGCATCGTCTCAAAGGATGTGCCCCTTCTCACCTATCAATCAAGGAATTTAGTGGTTGGGGGAACGATCATTACTCAATTACAGCTAGCTACGCTACCCTCGTTGAACAATCTGTCCTCCCTCCAAAATCGAATATGTGGAAAAGGGTTTGGAACATAAAATGCCTCCCTAAGATCAACATGTTTTTTTGGACCCTAGCACATGGGAAGATACTAACAGAGGAAAATTTTCAAAAAATGGGGTTCAAAGGTCCTTATAGATGTGCCCTCTGTTGCTAGGCTGAGGAAACACTCGTTCATATTTTCCTGGAATGTCCTTTCGCTAAATCAACATGGGATTTAGTTCTACAAAATTTAAATCCACGTATCATATGGACAAACTCCCCCACACAACTCTTCAGTTGTTGGAAAGCTTCATACCAAGGATCATTAGCCAACAAACATGTATTTAAAGTCATCTTCATGGTCATGCCAAAGTTCACTACTTGGAAAATATGGCTTACCCGCAATAGAGATATATTTTCAGAAGTCTCAACCTCTCCAGAGCAGGTGGCCAATAAATGTCTAGGACTAATGATGGAGCAGTTCAATCTGAAAAAGAAAAAAAAACAAATTCCCAACAACAGTTAACTCATGAAGAAGAAAATTGGTTCCAAAAGCTTCTTCAATCACAATTTGGACCAAACGCTAGTATTCATCAAATTAGTCCTCATAACTCCTCCAAAACATAATGGAGGCTTTATATTCCAGCTCAGGAGTTTGAATTTTGGAAGAAGACCCATAATTGGTATATTTTAAGTTTTGATGGTGCCTCAAAAGGTAACCCAGGGTGGCAGGAGCAGGTGGGGTTATCTTCTTCCCAGAAGGAAACATTAGACTCACCTTCTCATGGAGCCTGGACACAACAACCAATAATCAAGATGAAGCATGCGCACTCTTCCAAGTTCTGATTTTGGTTCATAATCAAGGACTGGACTCTATTTAAATCTTGGGGGATTCAAAAGGGGTTATAGAACATGTCAAGAAGAAAAATCTACTGGTTGAAATGAAACTTAGAAACATATTCACAAGAATCCACAAAGAGCTAGAAGCTTTCCATTCATTCTTTCACTTCTATTGTGTTAGGCACCAACAACCCTCCATTTTCTTGTAGATTTGCTTGAAAATCATTGAGCCCCCTTTTGTTCTTCTTTGAAAGCTTCATGAGTTGAGTTTTTCTTAACGAGCTCTCTTTAACTCTAAGCAAGCTACCTCTCTTTTTGGGTTTAATTGAGATTGTGATTTTGGCTTTTCACTTAAAAAAAAATTGAGCTGCTTGAGAAAAAATAGTTCTTGATTTTCGGTGAAGTTAGTGCAAACTCCTTCGGTGTACACCGAAGGAGTTACCACAAACTCCTTTAGTGTACATCGGAGGAGTTCCCTCCAAACAACTCTAGTAATTGTCGAGACACTTCCTTTAAAATTCTCCAAAGGATCATTTTACCACTGCACGACTTTACCTAAGTTCCCCCATTTTGATTGGAGGAGTTCGTATTAACTCCTTCGGTCAAACCAAAGGATTTCATCCCTTACCCTCTGTGACCAATGATGCACTTCAGATCAATTCCTGTGGTTTACACTGTGGACTTTGAGACTTCCCTTGAAATAAGTGTCAGTGTAGGAAGGAAATGGAAATTCTAAAAGAGACTTTTCTAGAGCCTAGTCATGATTAAGGATTTTTTTTATTGTATATTAGGTTAAAGTAACAATCCAACTTTTACTAGCCAAGTTGTTTCCATGGGAAACAAAGATCAATATCCTAAAAAAAGCAAGGAAACTATCATTTAACTCATGGACAACTAATACACTTACAAAAAGAAGAAGTGACAAGTGATAACAAAATCACCAAAACATTATAATGCATGCTAATGCAACATCAAAATCCTTTTGCTTATTGTGAATATATTGATGCATCTACACCCATGTTAGATACAATCATTACATCAAAGATGAGGACTAAGTCCTATAACATCTACACAAGACTTTCGTTTATTTTACTTATTGAGTTTTATTAATATTTTTTGTATTCTTAAATATTAATGTAAAATTTATTTAATTTAATATTATTTTAACCTTAACAAATTGATTATTTTCTTCATTAAGCAAATCTAATACTCACATTTCCTTATGAGGATATTCATAAAGTTGGTGGTAGAGAAAAAAAATCATAAAGTCATTTAAAACAAATTGTGTAGATTAAAATTCATTATTATTAATAATTTTGTTTTCATATTTAATAATTTAAATTTAATTAATTATAATTTTTAAATAATAAAAATTATTAAATATAACTATTATAAATTTAATTATGGACAATTATTATAGTTTTATCATTGAAATAAATAAAAACACAACATTTCATAAGAGTAATTACTCAAATCGATTTTTTCATTCATTAACCAAATCCAATATTTTCATACATTTTAATGTCGAAAGCATGTAATTAGGGAGAACTTTTGTCGACCTGTCAACATGCAAAACCTGTCAACCAATACCGCTTCCTCCTTTTCTCTCCACATATCCCCTATCTCCTTTGTTGTCCCTTGGATTTGCCTCTCGAATACCACACCAATTGTCAACGTCATCTATCCACCTGTCCATGTTGTCCCTTGCCTCATTTGATGTTTGTTAGGCCTTCTTTAGTGTATGTCAAGATTCAATCAGATCAGATCATCTCAGATAAGATTTTTTTCTATCTGATATTTCTTCTGATCAACTCATATCAGATTTTTTTTCTACCACCTCCAATGTGTATCTGCACACAAAAATCCATTTCATTATTCATATATTTTAAATAATTTTTTAAATAGATAAACCCGCTTTCCTTGCTTCCAGTGAAGATGAATATACATCCAGATTCCTTACAATGACCCTGTGAGACAAAGCAAAAATGTTGTCCGAATTTACATTTCCCAGCAGTTGGAATTGCCTCATAAATCATCTACTAGAACGTTCCACTCAGTGACAATCCTGGACATCTTCTTTGTGCCTTTCTCCACTCCTGGACATCTTCTTTGTGCCTTTCTCTACTTATTCTCATATTTCTTTTGTCTATCATTTCGATCTTCAATTCTTCTTTCTTCATCCATGCACACATGCATACCTTGTGTTGAAAATATTTTTGTCATTTAATGTCAAAGACATGGGGAGACTACAAATGTCCAAGATAAAGATTGCAAAATGGAGATTGTTGGAAATGTTGTTTTTGGATTTTCGATGCTTAGTTTGGATACCCTATCTTTGAAGGAATTTTTACCCTAGATACCTAGCTCAAACGGGAGCATAGATTATATGGTTGGAAATCTTATTCCGAGACCTTTCTAATGGTATATGAAATGCCCTCTAACTCCCTAGGAATGATGAGATATGATTTTTTCTGTCAAACAACCGAACCAAAAATTCAGGTCAACTCAACCAATCTAGGTCGGCCCTAAAAGTGACGACATAAATATTATAAATACATAATAGATGTGCACATTTGAAGAGTATCCAAGCAAGAGATCAAGTCTAGGGTGCACATAAGAGATCTGAGGTGTGCTAGAGGAGTTGGGGTGTCTTTTTGGGATCTAAAGATGTGCAAGAGTATTCTAAGGACATTTCTTGGGATTTTCTTATTCTTAAGGTGTGCTATGAAGAACTGAAGGTCTGTGATGCTGCAAAGTGCACTATTTTGAGGTTGCGATGTTTTAGTCTAGGATCATATTCTGGGAATGATGCTATGAGGCTCACTAGGGCATGACGACTAAATGTGACTAGGGTTTGAAGGTTTGTCTGTGGTATGAAGCATGCAGGTGAATTCAGAGGTAATAAATGTATGGGGATCTTATGTTGGTGTCTATACAATTCTTACTGAGTTGGTGCTCAACTGAGGAGATTGGTGTCTCCAGGAGGTTGGTGCCTACACAATATCTTGATGAGTTGGTGCTCAGTTGAGGAGATTGGTGTCTCTAGTAGGTTGGTGCCTACATCTTACTGAGTTGGTGCTCAATTAAGGGGACTGGTGTCTCCAAGTTGGTTCCTGCAAATATTTATAGATTAGATTGATGCCTACATGAATTTATAAAGATAAGTTTTATGGTTTTCTTTCGATTGGGTTTCCATGTTAAACTCTGTGCATTGTGATTTGAGTTTATAGGTGATTATTGTTTCTCAGTTAATGAATGATTAATGAATGGTTAAATAAAGTAAAAAGTATCTTATACTGATTCACCCCCCCTCTCAATATAAGCATAAGTTCAACAATTGTTTTAAGATCCCGTTCCTTCAAAAACAATTTAACCACTGAAAGGCAGATCCCGAGCACATATGGATTGTAAGGAAGGTCTCCCGACAAATAGAGCTCATTTGTTCGATGGGACAAACTATGCATCACATAGTATACAAATGAAGACATATTTGAAGGCCCTTTGTTTTGGTATTTGGGATCATTCGCAAGAGGTTATACAGATGAAACTAGGAAGGAGTAAGTGAAAAAAATGAAAAAGCAATAGATGTCATCTTGAGTGGCCTATTATATTATGAGATTGTTAAGGTAATGAAGTGTACATCAAATAAACATATTTGGGAAAAGCTGCAAAACATTTATGAAGAGAGATCCAATGAATGTTCCAACTGTGAATAAGGGACAAGAGAAGCACAATTTGTGAGAAAGCTAAAAGGAGGACTTGGAAAATACCAAGGTAAGATACCCTTCAAATGCTTTGATTGTGGTAGAATAAGACATTTTGCTGCTAAGTGTCCATATGCAGAAAGGGAAGATAGCGATGATGAAGAAGAATATCTCTCCAAAACCATGGAAACAAATCCTACCGATGAAGAAAATGAAGATAATAATAAAGAAAAGAAAAATTTAGAAGAAGAAGATCTTGAAGCGGAACTCATTGGTGCCTCATAAGAAATAGACAGGCTCAAGAAAAAGAATATAAAGCAGAAGGAGCAATTGCAGAATAATGAAAAGAAGGATCATGATATTGAATAATCAGAGAATATAATTATTATCCCAAATATTCAACTAGAAGAAGCAGTAAAAAATCAGCTCAAAGAAAAGGAAGAAACCTGTGAGGAGTCAGAGTCTAAAGCTATCTATTACATGAGGAATTGAAGAATTCAAATGCTCAGTTGAAGTTTGAAAATAGCACTAAAACTTTAAATGAGATCTTGAGTTTCCAAAGTTCACCATTCATCAGGACATGTCTTGGCTACGACGGAAAACAAAAGACCCCCGAGGGAGATGCAAGCACCAAGGCCACAAAGCCATCATAAAAGGAAAATGAAGAAAATCATAAAATCTATGCCAATATTCTCAAAGGCTCCATCAACAATGAAAGCAATATTAGGAAAGGAAATGATGAGCAACACAAATTTGATTCTTCCCACAAGAAAGAGTTCATAAGAGCTATTCCACCAAAAAGACCTTTCACAAACTCGTACCAAAATCTCTTTCTTGGCTATTGTTTTTCTCACAATAATTTTGGTCATAAAGAAATAAATTGTAGAGATTATACAAGAAGTGACCATGTGAGAAACATAAACACGGGTTCTTACAAAACCTTAAAGGATGATTATGTGAGAAACAAAACTAGAAGTTCTCATGGGTTTTCTAACAAAAACTACAATTTATTTTCTCCTCTACTTGATTATAGTATTGAATTCTATAAGTGCAATAACTATGGGCACATAACACATTACTGTAGAATCAACATAATAGGACCTCCTAAACAAAAAAACAAGAATATGTTCTTGTCAAACATAAAGAAGAATACTTGAAGGTTTAGAAAATGAATCAAAAAAAAGAAAGAGGGAGAGATGAAACTGTTTGTTATGAGAAAGGATGTGATAAGCTAGATGAAGAAGACATGGAGATTCACTATTTTGATTCTCACTCAAAACATGTACACCCCATTTCTAGAAAAGGTAAGTTTGGGACATATCTTTGTGAAGATGGGAATTCAAGTTTATAGTACTATTTTGGACGAGAGAAGTCATTTGATTGGTCCTTGTCAAAAAGGAATGTGGAGGTAGAAACAAATTCAAATAAAGTCAAAACTAAAGCTTCACCCCATTCAAAAGACCAATGTCATGACTTTGGAGTGGAAGGTTTGTTCAATAAAAACAATCAAATAGAAGGATCAATGTTGGATACTTGTAGCAGAGATAGCCTGGATAATGATAATTTGTCAACAAGTGGGAAATTAGAGATATAATTTTGAAGGATCAAAACTACATAATGGTTTGCAAATTGAAGGATGAAATGCAGGTTGAGAATATTTCAATTGAAGAATTGTTGCATGAAAAAGAAAAGGTTGTAGATATTTTTACCAAACCCATTCCTAGAGAAACATTTGAACATCTCAGATAGAATATGGGAGTGATATCCCTCTCATCTCATCAATAAAGGGAAGCACACTCTCAGGGGGAACAACCCTTTGCCATTGATGTCAAAGGGGGAGAAAATTGCAGACACAAGGAAAGTTGCAGATAGGGGGAGTATCAAAATTGACTAAGGGTTGCCATCAATGACAAAGGGGGAGATTATTGGAAATATTTGTTTCATTGATGTCAAATATAGGGGTAGATTACAGATGTCCAAGATAAATATTGCAAGATGGAGATTTTTGGAAATATCATTTTTGGATTTTTGATGCTCAGTTTGGATACCCTATCTTTGAAGGAAGTTTTACCCTATATGCATATCTCAAATGGGAGAATAGATTATATTGTTGGAAATCTTATTTCTAGACCTTTCCAATGATATATGGAATTCCCTCTAACTCCCTAGGAATGATGAGATATCAATTTTTCTATTAGATAACCCAACTAGAAAATTCAGTTCGGCTCAGCCAGTCTTCACAAGTCGACCCTAAATGTGAGGACAAAATACTATAAATATAGGATAGATGTGTGCATTTGAAGAGTATACAAGCAAAAGATCAATTTTGAGGTGCGTAGAAGAGATCTGAGGTGCGCTGGAGGAGCTAGGGTGTCTTTTTGGGATCTAAAGGTGTGTGAGAGAAGTCTGAGGGATTTTCTTGTTCTTAAGGGGCATTATGAAGAACCGAAGGTATGCGATGCCACAAAGTGAAATGTTTTGAGGTTATGATGTTGCAGTCTAGGATCATATTATGGGAATGATGCTATGAGGCTCGTTAGGGCATGAAGGCTAAATGTGACTAGGGTTTGAAGGTTTACTTGTGGTATGAAGCATGTAGGTGAAGTCAAAGGTACTTTGTGTATGAGGATCTTATGTTGGTGTCTATAAAGGTATTACTGAGTTGGTGCTCAGTTGTGGAGATTTGTTTCTCCAGTAGGTTAGTGCCTACATAATATTTTACTGAGTTGGTGCTCATTTGAGGATATTAGTATCTCCAGTAGGTTGGTTCCTACAACTTGGTGAGTTGGTGCTCAATTAAGGGGATTGGTGCCTCTAGCAGGTTGGTGCCTGCGAATATTGTAACAATAGGTTAATGCCTACATGAATTCATAAATATGAGTTTATGGTTTTCTTTCGATTGGGTTTCCATGTTAAACTTCGTGCAATGTGATTTGAGTTTATAAGTGATTATTGTTTCTCAAAAAATGAATGATTGATGAATTGTTAAATAAAGTGAAAGGTATCTTATACTGATTCACCCCCCCTCTGAGTATAAGCATAAGTTAAACACCTTGTATCAATACAACTCTGACAATCCCTTGTATATATACAACTCCAGTAGTCAAGGATTTGGTGAGGTCGAAGCAATGGATGTCCGAGATATTGTTTACAGGAAGCCATGGTTTCCAAATGGGTTATTCTGATAAGAGCTTTGTGTAAAGGCCCCAACACCATGAGTATAATTTGTTTCAAATGAATTGCCAAAAAGGTTTGTAGATTGGGGCATCACCATCATTGTTGGTGACAGTGGCATCCTTTTTTGTAGTTGTTGTTGAAGCACCATTTCATGTTGTTGTTGGGCATGTTTTCCATCTGAACATTGGGAAGTGGTGGAACATTGTTGGACATTGAAAATGGGTCATATAACCATGATGATAACATAGAGTTAGACTCGAAAGGATTGTTCTCATATTGGTTGCTTCCATATCCCCCTTGTCCACTATATGTAGTTTGTCGAACCATTGCTTATTTATATTGACTATTGTAAATGTGCAAAAAATATCTAGCTAGCAAATGACATACACAGTTTGCAGAGAAAATATGAGAAAAGAGAAACATGAGAGAAAGAATGGAAGAATTCTCATTAACCAAATGAATGAATGATAATTTACACATGATAAAATTTGTATAACTCAACTAATGCGCACTAGAGGAGAAGCCAATGCGCCACAGTGGTGGTCTAGAGTGATCTGGACACACACCGATAGTTATGGGAGCAAACTGCCACCTAGTCTAGTCTCTCAGGAAGTTACTGGAGTTAACTGCCACCTAGTCTGAGTTAACTAGTCTCTCAGTCTTTAGTTAACTAACTGAAACAAAGTGAAGTGAGGAGGATATCAAGGAATCATGAGTAATGTGCTAGTATGGTGATAATCCCAAGGACAATGCACATTAGTTGTTGATGATCCCAATGTGGCATCTAGACTCCACTCAACTGATCAAACTAAAGTGTGAACTGAAGAGAATATTCTCCTAGAGGAATATTCTCGCTAGACTATAGGAGATTGAATAATGACTAGTAAATATAGGGAAAACCTTAGGAAAAAAAATCCTAGGTGTGTGTGAAGTATCTCCAACAACTATCCAATGTGAGCTTGTCAAAGCCACTATCCTAGTCGCATAGGAAAAACAAAACTTAATGATTGTCCTAATAAATTAAAAAATATGAACTTTAGCAAATTCAATAAAAAAGACAATGAATGGCTAAGACCCAACAAGATAATAAATTGTATACATTATTTCAAATTCTATGGCCAAATATAAAAATTTCTATAATACAACAGAAAGATAAAAAAAAAAAAGCACATGTGAGCTTGTCAAAGCCACTAGCATAGTCGCACATGAAAAAACAAACTTAATGGTTGACCTTAAATAAATTAAAGAATATGAACTTTGAAAAATTCAATAAACAAGACAATGAAGGGCTAAGATCCAACAAGATAATAAATTCTATACATTATTTCATTTTCTACGACCAAATATGCAAATGTCTATAATACAACACAAAGATCAGAAAAAAAAACACACATAACTAAAATTATTCATTTGGATCTTATTCAAGAGTCTACATAAATTTATCAAGTCTGTCATTTAATCTAAAAAGGAAACAATCATTTCCCCGGATGCGGTGTCAGCAGGATCCACGTGTTGAAGGGAGAAGATGGCGCATTCGAGGCTTGCGCCGACCACGTGACATGCACCTGACGTGCCCCTCTGCATTTATACCCCCCCGATGAATGAATGCAACATTCATTCCTCCGAGCATTGGAATCGATGCTCCGACGTTCTACTCTTTGCGTTTTCATCTAGGTGATGGATGAAAGACTATGCCTGTCACCTATGTGCTTCTGTGACCCTCCATTTTGGCTATTTTATCATGATGTCGCTCCTCGGCTAGACCATAATGCTTCCTCACTTATTTGTTGAACAACCCTCTGGATTTTAGCTTTGACTCATCTGGTGGCTCTTTGCTCCCTTGTTGGATTTCTCTGCCTTACCAGCCTTTGATGCACTGCATTCCTCTTTGCTCCTCCTGGCTATGCCTTGCCTTCGAGGGAAACCAAAACGAGGCCCAGTCTGGTATCAGAACCTCAGGCGTATGGCCAACCGAATCCCTTCTTCTCTTCTTCATACACTTAGTTCTTCGCCCTCTTCCTCTTCCCAGTCCTCCCCTGGTTAGATCATCCTTCCTCCACTGCCTTTTCCATGGGATTGTCGTGTGGAATGGTTTGACCTCCATGCTAATTCTTTGGGCTTCGCCCTTGGCCCAATCTAGGATTTGGCTTCCTCTTCACAACTAGCCATGGTTCCTTTGGCATCGCCACCTGAGCATTCCGTCCTATTTCCACCACCCTCTCCCCCTTTCGTGGAACCCTCCATCCTCGCCCCTTTGGCGGAACCCCCCTACTTCCTTGGAAGAGCCCCCTGGCCAACCCCATTCATGCTTTGATTGCGCTTCATGTTCACATATTCGCGACTCATGGGAGATATTACACGACCTGGTTTTTTCCATCATAAAGGATGTGGATGACCCACGCTTTCGGTTGGAGAACATGGACATGTGAGGGGAAAGAATTGAATCTCTGCTCATAACCTTGTTTATCTCCCTACACTGTCCAGGTATGGAAACCCATGCTTCGGTAAATTCAACGAAGATCCTTGCTCCAGGTCTCCAGGTGGTGACAACAAGCAATGTGTCAAAGAGCAACCACCAACCCACATGGGCGACTGCATGAGCACATGTGTCAGCTCTCATGCTTGAATCCCAAAGATCACTCTCGGGCCGTATATGGCGTCTTGCACAATGTTTCCAATTTGATTTTCTAGAGTTAGTTTATTTTGGTCGTTTTGTTTTCATTAAAGTCTCGGCTGAATCGATTTCCCTACTGGGCGATTGAGACCATATAGTTTAATTTTGTTGATCTTTATTTTGATACACCGACTAAATTGGTTTCCCCACGAGGCAATTAAGCAAAAACAAAACATTGGTATGACAAATGATACTGTAATTTATGTTTCTAAAAGGTAATATATATATTTTTACTTAAAAAAAGAAGAAGGAAGCAATCAACTACCTAATATCTTGCCAGGTCTTGTGAACTCATTGTCTTGTTATATCCAATATTTCAACTTCTATGAACAAATATGCAAAAGTTTACAATACAACATAAAGCTCATCAAACAAAGGCACACATAATTGATGTTATGCATTTATATCTCATGCAAGGGCCTACAACTTCACAAAGTTTGTCATTTAAACTCAAAAGAAAACGAGCATTTACCCCAATGCTCAAAACACAAAAACAATATAAAATCATCGCATTGGATTCACTCCCAATACATATCACTTGTTGGAATTACACCCTAAATGAAGATTCTTGGGAAAGTGGTTCTTGAGTTTATGAGGATTTACACTTTCGTTTCAAAACCTACAATCTTTTAGTGGACCAAATTCAAATAAGATCATTTTGATTTCAATATCTTTATGATTCCAATTAACAACATTAATATGAAAAGTTCCCTCAAATTACTTTGACATTCCTATTTGCCCACTTGGGGGGTATGCTAGTAATACAAAATCAATGAAATACAATACTTAACATATTTTTTTAATAGAAGATTCAACTAATACTTACATACTTTTACATACTTTTTTAATAGAAGATTCATAAAGTTGGTAATAGAGTTAAAAATTGTAAAACCATCTGATCGAAAATGTATGGATCAAAATTTATTATTATTCTTTATATTTACTAATTTAAACTTAATTAAAATAATTAAATATTTTTTTCCTTTGGAAAAAATCTATTATATTCCATGTAGAAATATACATGTTCCAATTACATTCAAAATCCGGTCTATGTAGACCTTTCTCCAAACAACTCAAAATCTGGTCTTTGTAGACTTTTCTCCAACAACTATGCTTGACCTTCCTTTTCTCTATCTGTCTTTCCAAAAATGGAATAATTACATCTGCTCTACATTTACATCCTTTCAAAATACAAAAACGAAAAAGTTGTTTTCTATTTTAATACTTAAACCCGAAATTCCATAGATTTTGTTTCAGTTCCCTCATGAAACTCGTAGTAAACAAAGGCTCTGCTGGGAAGCTCCATAGCTTCTTTTGAAAGTTTGTCTGCCATTGTATTGAGCTCCCGCAATATGTGATGGAACGATAGCCATTTGAAAGCCCTGAAATTGAGTTTGATGTCTTGTAGTATGGTGGCCAGATTTGGGTTATGGATAAAAAATTTATCGTTGGCCCAATCGATTGCCATTTTGGGGTCGCCAAACGCTTGCAACTTGGTAACGTTTTTTTTATTTTGTTATTTCTAGTAGAGTCCAGAGGGATATCAATTCCTCTCTATTGTTTGTCCCGCCTCCAGGGGTATATTTGATATGGATGTAGTGTGAGTGACTTAGGAACATAGCTACTCCAACTCTGCAGTTCGACGGGTGGACTTGACATGCTCCATTGAAATAACCCCAAGGGATAATGTAGTCAATGGCAGGAGGAACTGGACAATGGATTTTCTGAGTCCTCAGGTCTTCCTTTAATTCTTCAGTCATTCTAAGAGTGAGGGAAGATGTCACTTCCAGAGGGATTGTCTTGTCACTGAATACTGCACTATTCCATGCCCACCAAATATTTGAGACCATAATGCTTGGCAAACATGCGTATAAGAATACTGATCTATCTTGTATCCAGGATCTGTAGCACTCCTCCAAGGAATATTTGTTCCACCTTTCTTAAGCCTTGAATTTTTCGTTGATCAACGCCAAAACCTGACCTACATAAGGGGAAGTGATAAAGAGATGCGTGACATATTCAAAATTTTCCTTGCAAAGGGAGCATCTATTAGGGCCACACCATCCTCTATTCTGAACATTGTCCCAAGTCAACAATTTGTTGTTTAAGACAAGACAAAAGGTGATTTTTCATCTTGGTGGGCCTTTGAACTTCCACATGGTTTTCCACCGCCACTTAACTAGGCTAGCATTCATGTTCTCCAGCCATGATTTATATCCTAGTTTTATAAATTAATTTCCTCCTCGAGGGTTCTTGGACCAATAGAGCGAGTCCTTTGACTCTTCATTCGATGAAATTAAATTTTCACATAGAATCTTGACATAAAGACCCCATTCCTCAGTCAAGTCCACTGGAAGGCCTAGGGTGGCCGCATCTTTCCATCCTCATCGCCCTCTCAACTAGGGAGACCCTATACTCACATCTTTTAAGGAGTAAATGTTATTTTCCCTTAAAAAATTAAGAGGGGAGGGGAGAGCCTAAAGTTGTCTCCAACACCTAACTAGGGGTCTTCCCCTAATTGTACATTTCTTCCATTTCCAATCCACCATACTATCCAAATTCCTACTAAAGGAAAAGCTTCTACCAAGGCTTTCCATACTATGGATCCATTTGGGGACTTAACTGGAGTTCGAAACCATTCCACAACTAATAAATTTGAGAAATACTTGGAATTCATTACTCAGGTCCACAAAGAGCTTCCTTGCGTCATTCTCCACAATTTTAGTCTTACCAGGGCACATGCAAAGGAACGGGTATCCCTCAGCCCCCAACCTCCTGCTTCTTTTAGAGTCGTGATGGATTTCCCCTGGGTGCTTCTATCCTCCCCATAAAAACTGAAAGCAAAGCCTATATATTTTGTCAAGTACACCTTTAGGTGCAACTTCTATTGAGTTCTAGTAGATTGGAATGCTTTCAAGAACTGATTTGATCAACACCAAGTGGCCACCTCTAAACAACATCTAGTTAAACCATATCGATATTCTTGCCTCCAGTTTTCTCATTAGCCAACTATATTCCTTGTTTTTATAGCAATCTGGTTTGAGACAAAATCCCAGGTACTTTAGGCCATCGCTGAGTAAATTTCATTGGGCCAGGATTAGATTGTGGAAGGACTTCTCCTCAAATTTTGAGCAATGATTAAGGATGAGACAATATTTATCCAGGTTAACTTTCATCCATGTTGCTTTGCAAAAGAGGTTTAGAGAGTTCTTGAAGGATGATAGTTCTCATATAGAAGCAAACAAGCTTACGAAAATGTGATCCACAAAAAACAAGTGGGAAACTGATTTTGTTTCCGTGACCCTAACCCCTCTAATAAAGCCATTTGAGCATGCTTCCTTGATTAATTTGTTGAGTGCCTCTGTTATTAGCAAGAAAAGGAAGGGAGAAAGGGGGTAGCCCTGCCAAAGGCCTCGTGTTGATTTGAAAAAATGGGACGATCCACCATTTATGAGCACTGCAAAGGATGCGCTTTGTAAGTAGCCCATGATCCAATTTACAGAGGGCAGGTTCATTCCCATTTGTAAAAGGACCAAGCGAAGAAAATTCCAGTTCACTATGCCATAGGTTTTTGATATATCCAACTTTAGGATGATTGCCTTAAGATTTATTTTCTTAAGAAAGTGGAGGACCTCTTGTGCAATTGCAACCACGTCATGTATTTTCCTGTTATGGAGGAATTCAAATTTCTCTTCTCCTATGATTTAACTGAGTAGCAGTACCAACGTTCTGGAGATTATTTTGGAAATAAGTTTGTAAATGAAGTTACAATAGGATATCGAGCGAAAGTTCTTAAAATATTTCGCATTCTGTTTTTTCAGGATGAGACAAAGGAAAGTAGAGTTCAGTGGGCCATAAAACCTACCCTCCCTATGAGACTCTCTTATCACATATAGTAGATCGTCCTTTCTCAGGTCGTAAAAGGATTTGTAGATTTCTATAGTAAATCCATTTGGATCGAGAATTTTTCCATTCTGGATTGAGGAGAGGGCCGAACGTAATTCCTCTCTGAGACTTCTTCCTCCAATGCTTGGTTCATTTCTCCTGATAAAACTAAGGGAAATTTTCCAACAATTTCCAACACTTCCTAATTGGGGCATGCTGTAGGTTTGGAGAATAAGTTTTTAAAGTAGCTTACACCTGCTTTTGCTTTCTCTTTGAAAGAGCTTATGGTCATCACATCCTCATTTTTCATGTCCCATATTGAATTAATATTCCTTAGATAATTGGAAAACTGATAAAAGAATTTTGTATTGTTATCCCCCTCCTTTATCCATACCACCCTGCTTTTTTACTTCCATTATTTTTCTTCTGATTTCAACCATTTGAGGCAGAGGTTTTCCAAAGAGTTGAGTTATTCTTTCTACCTTTTAGATAGAGGACCTTTTTCCATGGTTTGAAATAAGGCCTTTAGTTTTTCCTCTGTATCCATTACGGATCAAAGCCTTCTTGCCTTCCAAATGGGCAACCATTTTTTGATGGATTCCTTTAAATTTTCAAGGCTTGTTGCAAATTGTATCATCATGGGTTCTGGTTTCTAATAGGTTAACTTTTCCCAGGATGATAACACCATCTTCCTGAAATCCTCATCCTCCAGCCATAATAATTTGATTTTCAAAGGGGTGGGAGGGGAGTTTAAACTAGGGCTCCACTGCAGTGTTATCAAACGGTGGTACGATTTTCCTCCTACTTCCACCATCAATTTGAAACTGAATCTCATTTGCATCAAAGCCTCAGAGACCATGAATTGATCCATTCTTTTATCCACCTCCTCATTTCTTATTCTAAAATTTCTACAAGTAGGGGAAAGATTGACATGCTCCACATCCACAAGCCTCGTGTTTTCTAGAAGAGAGTTAAAATATCCCTTTTGATGGTCCTCGCTAGGGTTCATCCCCTAGAATTATCTTAGTGAGAGGGTTGTTGGGTTTGATATTCTTCTTCTTGGGCTGACCCAGGTTTTGATCTCAAACAAGTTTCCAACAAAACCCTCAAAACTATTGGCCTTCATGGTAAACCAAAAGGCAAGGCCGCGCACAAGGTGCACAGTGCAGTCTCACTCGAGATAGATTTTATGGGGGAATTAAATACTCAGGTGTTTGTAGTCTAGGAATGAGTGAGGATTGTGATTTGGTTCTTTCTTCCTTATGCATTATCCTTGTTAATCATTCATCTACCTCTATGATTTATTCATCTTTAAACCTATACATGCATGYTGATATGGCTACTTTAACCATTCATTCTTAGCTAATGATCAACAAAAAAATAAAGTATCCATCAACAATCACCGAGAACACAAGGTTTACCATGGTTAACCCCCTCGTAGGGCTAYGTCCACAAAGATATGGATTCTTTTCTCTTTTATTTATTCTGCTACAAAATATTGCACTGCGCGCATTACATCTTCAGTAATACAATAAAAATGAGGGTAAGAACCCTATGTGAGGATGACTAGATAACACCAGGCTCCTCAGCCTGTGACCTAACCCTCAAAGACTAACTTATTCAACTCTTCTACAAGACTTATTACAATAAGTTTTTCTAGCCACTTAGCTCTTAATACTTAATTGACATCTTTTCCTCAGTACAAGCTCTCTCTTCTCTTTTTCCGACCTAGACCTCCTAGGTTCTTATTTATACCACTTTATAGGCTTATATCCGTTACAATATTTTTCAAAAACCCTAACCCTATCATAGTTAGGCTTTTATTCCTGCACGCCACATTGCTTTTCCTCCTGCATGCTACTTTTCCTTCTTTTTTCCGCATGCTGCTTTCTTGCCACATGTTGTGCGCGCTCCAAAATTAGGTATTTCTTTCCAAAAATAGGTCTTTCCCCAAAATAGATCTTTCTCCAAAAATAGGTCCGCGCCAAAAATAGACTTCCTTCTCAAAATAATCTTGCACCTAATAGGCCCCTAACACCAACATGTGGCTTGTCCCGAGCCACTTAGGTGGTGCGCGCTCTCTGTACAACCTTTTCCATTTGTGGAACTTCTCGGCTAGTTCCTTTCCTTTTTCCTTCACTGACAAAACTTTGTCTATTAGCGCGTCGACTATCTGCGTTGTTATCTCTTCCTGTACTAATGTTGCGCCCTCTAAATGTGCCCCTGCCATGATTTTTTTCTCTTCCTCTAGCTATGCAATCATCCGTGCTGCTTATTCCTGGAAGGGCTCCAATTGGGCTTGTCTTTCTTACTTATTCGTTTACATTGTCTTTAACTCTGTCTACAGAGTCTTCATTTCTTGGGTACCCTTCAAGTGCTTGGTAATACTCACGGTTTTCAGCCATTGCTTTAGCTCCTGTATGGCAACATTGATTTTCTCCTCTTGTTGGTCCAACTACTGGACTTTTTCATCCTCTTCCAAAATGGTCCAAATCTGCGCAGTTCTATCGAACTGTTCTGTGACTTCCCTTACTTCATTTTCCATCTCCTCTATCTGGAGTGTGGATTGTTGTTCTCTCTATTCTCGAATCTCAGGAGGAGTCGTAGGGTAAGTTTTTCTTTTAGCTCCTCGATTTCCTACCTATATCCCTCAATCATCGGTGAAATGATTTTTATCTTTTCTTTTGCACTCCTCTCTGGTGCTTGTGCACTATCTGGGATGCAATCATATACTTTTGTTAGCCCCTACTCTAGCTTGTCAACGCATTCTTTTTCCTCCTCTTTCTCCGAGGTCAATTGGTTGCAGGTGATTTGTAACATTTCAACGTCTCCCCTTACCACCTCCAATTTAGTGGCATCCACACAGGCTCTGGATTGTACTTCTTGCATTATACTGGCCTGGAATCCGTATAATTACTTGGTGGGTATCTACTCCATGATTACCTCAAAATGGTCAATTTTCCCCATAGGTTTCTGCACAGTCTCTTGATCCATTCTGACCATTTGTCGTGTGACTGTGAATTTGTCCCTGCCTTGCACTACCAGTTGAATTGTCTCCTTTCCTTCTTTCTACGCAGGGGGTCATTGTGTCTTTTCATGTTGCTGCATTGTGGCCTGTGGTACTGCATGAATCTGTAATTTTTGTAGAGTTTCATGGACTTCGATGAGTTTATCCATGATCTCTTCTCTTTGTGCCACTGCAATGCAAACCACCTCTTCCCCCCTGTCCTGGACCTTGTCTGCGACGAACTCAACATCATCCTATGTCAAGGTGATGATTGGGTCTTTCATGGTATACTTCATCTTCTTGCGTGTCCCCTCTACCTACATTGTTTTCATTTTCATCTGTGAGGGTTGTGCGCCACTCGTTGTCACCTATACCCTTTCCTTGCTAGCCTGTAATGTGTCCCCCTTTTTGGCATCTTGCTGACTGTTTGTCCTGGTCATTATTGTTGTCATCCTTGGTATTTTTGGAACTACGCTGCTTCTAGACGCCTGATTCTGCATTGCAACCTTCCTAGTGTTATCAACTGGGTTGTTTTCTTTTTTTGAGGGACCTGATTCATCCCACCCCTTGGGCTTGGTGGATTGTGTTGCGACTGGATTTTTTGTTGGTTTTTCTACTGACATATTCCACTGCTTTGGCCAGTCTTTGATTGTCGAGTCGAGCTCTTCCATTGTGATGCACTATTTCATCTCCAACCATGCCTTCTTTGGATCCCTTGCGGTCTAGATCCACATGTAGTGCATGGATGCCTTAAACCTGCCTATCCCTTCAGTTTCTTGGACTACTTCCATAGGAATGCACCACCCATTGGATATGAGTTATTGTATTTCTTCAAGAAGCATCGCAAATACTTTGTTATTTTCCTGCTAATTTTTATTGTCCTTGGCCTACCAGAGGGACTCATATCTAGACGCATAGCACTTTCCTTTCCTATCTAGAAAGGATGAAAAATTTGACTCCTTCCATCCTGCCAAAGCTATGAGAATGATGAGCCAAGAATAATGGAACTCAGTTTCATTATCCTGCGCATCTCTACAATCAATCAAAAGTTGGTTCAGGAGGTATTGTGCTCAACTGAACATTACTCCCTTGGCGCACTGCGCGGCTACTGTGATGACTCCTGCTGGAGCCTCTTCTTTCTTGCACTTTCTCATCAACTTGCAAGCCATAATATTGTTGGCGAACCTTGTCGCATTGTCATTGATATCTCTGAGCACAATGCCCATGTTTCCCCTACTGGTGCCAAATTGTGCTTTTACCAGCTCAACGATCTCCTTCTTGCGTGCCTTATTGTCCAAGTACTCTTTTGGTTGTGCACCTACTGTAGATAATCATGTAGTCTTGGCGATCAATACCACATCAATATGTACTAGCCTATCCATGCAAAGGTTGTCGCCATGTACCCAAGCTAGGAACTGTTTGACGCAAAGCTCGACATTTTTACCATGCCTGAAATGTGGTATGTCCAGGAGGTTCACTATCCTGGAGTTGTACAGAGTTGTTATCCACTGCGCGAGCTCCATTATTCGTTTTCATAGAGGTTCAATTTCCCCTGTGTTTGCTAGGTAGGCCTCCTTGGTCAAATATGGGAATTTGGTTTCATCACACACATCGCGGTCTGAGTTGTTGGTTGTGGAGCCTGATTATCTTCTTGATTTAGAGGTCTTTTACTTTCAGCCATGTTTATACCCCATGAAGTATTTACACCCCAGAAGTATGTACACTCTTCCACGCGGGCGAGTGCAGAGGGGGTACCCCCTCTGCGGGGTCTGGGGGCAAGCGGGCCCCCGAAGCAAAAATTGCCTTGTAAAAGTATATTGTAATTTCATTGTAAATCTGGACTGTTCATTATAAGGTCGTAGATCTAACAATAGAGATTATGTTAGGGATTTTTGCCCTAGAAGGCAACCCTCTTTTATGAGGGAAATGTATTGCG
>ML798323.1:63067-86818 GCA_009831015.1 Picea engelmannii | reverse complement strand
GGGTTCTACTCGTTTAACAATCCCTTTCTCCCTGAGTGGTCAACACCGGATTGACCGCGACTTAGATCCAACGGCTAGGAAAGATCCTGAAGCACCCTCAAATCTATGACTCTCGTTATTTCGCGAGTTCAACGTTCGAGGGTTCTGCCTGCTTAACACTCCTTTTCACCCAGAGTGGTCAATTCCAGATTGACCGCGACTTAGATCCAACGGTTAGAGAAGATCCCAAATGTCCTCGGATCTACGATTCTCATTACTTCGTGAATGGTAAGTGGGTCAGGGTTTAACGGTGGGACAAATCCCAAGGTCACGGTTGAGGAAACCGCCAGATGTCGGTTAACCTCACTGGTAACCGTAACAATAGGTTGCCTTCGACTGGTTTGAGAGTGGTAAGGCCTTAACATCCCGTAGCCCTGGACTCCCAGAGTTCCGAAGCCATGATAACTTAGCTCTTTTTGGACCTAGCAAAGTGTTCCCAGGTCCCAATCATGTGTAACTTATCGATCTCCAGAGGCTACACTCATAGTTCTTAGCCAAGATTTGGTTAAGGCCATGGGCATGAGCCCATGGTCTCTTGGGAGACTGGTTTGAAGGGAGCACCTTCCATTCACATAATTTAAATTCTAAAACAAGGAGATGTACTTTTTGAGGGATCAATGAGATTAAAACATTCCGTCAAAGTCTGCCCCAACTCTTACCTTGCAAGACCAATCATTGGGGAAAATTCCTTAAGGACTTTTCGACCAGTACATGAATCGTAAACTTATTCCCAAATTCATCTGAAAACCCATGTCTAATAGTTCTCCTACTGCTAAGCAGAGGAAAAAAGAAACCATGCAAATACATGGGCTCACAGAAAAAAAGTAAGCATTTCTAATGATTAATCAAACAATGTAAAATTTAATCATAAACACAGACATTCAACCATCACTTCCATTCTAGTACACAAAGTATAAAAATACTTATCAAGAAACCAGAATTGTGAAGCAACTGTTGAGAGGGGTGCTCGTTTCCACCCAACCGTAGGCACAACAACTCCTGAATGAATTTACTATTGGCCTCCCCCTAGCTAGATCATGATGCCTTGAGAGATACCCTTCTTTCTTGTTCAACGATAGTCAGGGATGAAGGCCAATCTCCTCCTCCCACAGGAACTTGGCAATCGATTTTCTTTTCACCAAGAAAGGGGGCCTGCAACGAGTGCTCCGTCAGTCACTCATCTTCATGCAGCCCTGTTTATCATCTTGGACTGAAAACACTACCAACAAATTCTTGCACCCATAGCAAGTGCCAAGCTTGTTATTCAATTCTCCTTTGAACCCAAGAACTACACACGCTCTTCCCCTTCCAAAAGAATGGTCTCTTGACTCATCTTCTTTGCAATTCCCTCTGCCCATGAATTCTCTTATTTTCTTGCTTTCCTCAACAATATTGCGTGGGTCTGAATCCCCAGTTTGTGTTCAGGTCAGGAAGTATTTCATATGGGTACTCTGCCCATCTCCTCATTAACTCTTGAGGAGGGCTTCCCAACTACCAACCTGACTAGTAATTTATTTATGGGTCAGAGAACTGTTCTGGGTCTGAGTAATTTAAATCTAGTAAGGTAATGGTATGGTGGGGGTCATCTCAACCATTGTTGGTTCCATTTTATTTAATAACATAAATACATACATTACCTTTCATAAAAAGGTTCATTAATTCCAACATCCACACATATTCAGTCTGCCCATAGTCTTTTGGAAAGTTATAGTTATATTTACAAGTTGGGGAAAACAAGGGTATTGCAATCCCCTCCCCCTTAAAGGAACATCGTCCTCGATGTTCTAACTTCTGATGTGCTATGTATGTACATAAATAAACAAAAATGGGTATCAATTTCATGGCATCCTCCATTTCCCATGTAGCTTCATCTGGACCAAAGTGTTTCATTGCACCTTGACCTGTGCAATGGTTATGTTCCTGAGTGGTATTTCCTTCCTTTCTATTATGCATTGTGGCTCTGGAAGGAATTATCCTTCCGGTTCCACCTGTATCACAGACCAATCAATTATATGATTATAATCATGTACATATTTCTTCAATAACGAAACATGGAAAACATTATGTGCCTTCACTGTGGGAGGAAGTATTAGTCTATATGCTGCAGGTCCCACTTTATCTAAAATTTCAAAGGGTCCACAATATCGAGGTGCCAGCTTGGCACAAGCTCCCATTCTCAAGGAACTTTTTATGGGCCTAACTCGAAGATACACATGATCCCTAGCTTTGAACTCTCTAGGAGTCCTTTTTTTGTCTGCATAGCTTTTCTATCTATCCTGAGCTATTTTCATATTCTGTTTTATCTGAACTACTTGTTGTTCTAGTTCCTTTAGCATATCTTGCCCGATTATAATTCTGTCTATTTGGTTATGCCAGCTGATTGGAATATTTCATTGTCTACTATAGAGGGCCCCAAAAGGGATCATCTTCAATGAATCTTGATAGCCATTGTTATAAGCAAACTCCATTAGTGGTAGGTAGTCTTCCCACTTCTTGGGATGATGCATTACATGCATCCTTAACATGTTCTCTAATGCTTTGTTTACCCTCTCTCTTTGTCCATCAGTCTGAGGGTGATAGGCTATACTAAATAACAATTTAGTTTCAAAACCAACAAACATGGAATTTAAAAAATTTGAAGTAAATTTTGTATCTTTGTCGGATATGATTTCCTTAGGCATGCCATGCAGTATAAATATTTATTTCATGAAAATACTAACAATATCTATTGCCTTGAAAGTTGATTTGACGGTAATGAAGTGAGCAACCTTGCTCAGTTTGTCCACAACTACCTTGATGGCGTCATTCTGTTTGGTTGATTTTGGTAACCCTGTGATGAAATACATGGAGATGGTTTCCCATTTCCATTTTGGGATTGGTAGGGGATGCAACATCCCTATTGGATGTCGGTGTTCGTCCTTAACCTGTTGACATTCTAGACATTTAGCTAAGTAATCAACTATGTCCTTTTTCAGTCTGGGCCAATAAAATAGTTTCCTAGTGGTTGTGATCATTTTTTGATAACCAAGATGACCAATATATGGTCTTTTGTGTAGTTCATCCATTATGAACCTATTCAAGTCGTCACAATTTGGAATATACAACCTACCTTTGAAACTTAGCAGGCCATAATTCAACAATTGATAAACCTCATACTTCATCCCCGTGGGCTCTTGCTCCAAGTATGATTTCACAGTATTGAAAAATGCATTTGTTTCTTGTGCACCTTTGACTCTCTCCCTGACGTCCGTTTTATAGGTGCTTATGGTTTCCATGTGAATCAATTTCATGCTTCTGCTAAGGGCATCATCCACTCTATTTTATTTTCCTTTGATATGTTTGATTTCAAAATCAAACTCACTAAGGATAGCCATCCGTATAGCTTGTCTGGCATTGAGTTTTGGTTGATCAAACAAATTACTCAACCCACTATGTTCTATCATAAGCACAAATCTTCTACATAAGATTTAATGCCTCCACATTTTTAAAGCATGTACTATGACATCTAGTTCCAAATCGTGGGTCACATAATTGATTTCATGCTCATTAAATTTTATGGATTCGTAGAAAATCGCATGTCCTTCTTGCATAAGGAATCCTCCGAGCCCTTCCTTGCAGGAATCTGTGCACACAAGGAAGTCCTTGTTTGGGTCTGCAATATTCAGCACAAGTGCATTAGTTAGGAGGTATTTCAATTGTTGGAATCTCTCTTCACATTCTGGTGTCCAAATGAATTTAACTCCCTTTTTCTCAAGGGAGGTGATTGGGAAACCGATCTTGGAGAATCCATTTATGAACCTTCTATAGTATCCTGCTAGGCCCATAAAGGATCTGATATCAGATACATCCTTTGGGGTCGTCCAATCCATAATGGATTTGATCTTTTTAGGATCAACTGCCACTCCTTCTTCAGAAATAACATGGCCTAAGTAATGGACTTGTTTTTGGAAAAAGTCACACTTACTAAACTTAGCATAGAGATGATGTTCTCTTATCACTTGAAGCACAAACTTGAGATGTTATTCATGCTCTTCCCTAATCTTAGAATATATTAGGATATCATCAATGAAAACCAACACAAATCTATCCAAGAACTTACTGAGCACATTATTCATTAAGCACATAAAAGTAGATGGTGCATTGGTAAACCTAAATGGCACCACCACAAATTCATAGTGCCCATATCTTGTCATAAAGGTTGTCTTGTGGATGTATTCATCCTTAATTCGGACTTGATGGTATCCAGACCTCAAGTCAATATTGGAGAAAATTGTAGCACCCCTTAATTGATCAAACAAGTCATTGATCCTTGGCAGGGGATACTTATTCTTAATGGCCATCTTATTAAGTTGTCTATAGTCTATGCACATACTGAGTGTGCCATCCTTCTTTTTTACAAACAAGGTTGGGGCTCCCCATGGAGACACACTAGGATGAATGTAACCTTTTTCCAACATCTCCTTTAACTATAGTTTGAGCTCAACTAGCTCAAGTGTACTCATTCTATAGGGTGTTCTAGACACTGACACCGCTCCTAGTACAAGTTATATTGAAAAGTCAATATCTCTTCTCAGAGGTGGAGTTGGTACCTCTTCTAGAAACACATATTTATATTCTCTTAATATGGGATGGTCCTCTAGGCTTGGTTTATTGTTCTCAACAAAGTTCAACACTTGTATTGCATACAAAGGACATCATTTTATGCAATACTTCTTCACTTGAAGGGCTGATATTTGTCTCACTGAGACATGATTTTGAATTCCTTTTAGGGTTATTTTTCTCCCTTTTTCATCTTCATGCTCCAAATTTTTATTGCAACAGTCCAAATTGGTTTTATGGGCAACCAAACAGTCCATGCCAATCAACAGGTCATATGATCCTAAAGGGAGCATGTTTAGGGTTGCTTGGGTGGGTAATCCATTCATAATGAATTAACATGCTAGTATAACCTCTATTACTTTTCTTTTGGTTCCAGTGGATAGTTGTAACAACCATGATTTAACATGTTTTACTTATTGCAATTTACATTTCTCAACAGTTTGAGGGGTAACATAACTCATATTAGAACCAGGGTCAATTAAAATGGAAACTAGATGGTTGGAAATCATACCTTCCATCTCCACCACTGAAGCTTGGTGGTAAACTTGTTTATTATCCAAGGTTGCATAAATTTGTGGCATTCTCCTAGCCACATCATTGACCGTGGTAGCCTCTTGGACATTGCAGACCCTCCTATTGGTCTTTTTCCTATGTGGAAAATCCCTCAAAACATGTTCTTCTCCACAACCCCAACATTTAAAGGGTTCTCTCTTTGTGTTATTAGTCTTGCCTATGGATACTCCAAAGGGTTTATTACCACTATGAGATGGGAAATTATGTTGATATACACTTTTAGTAGGAAGGCTCATCTTATAACTTTTCCCATGGTTCTTAAATATTGAGGGTTTAAATCCCTTCTTCTTGAATCCCGAATTAATTTTCTTCTTCCAGTCCTCATGAGGTTTTGTCTTATTCTTGAATTTCTCATAACAATACCTTTCCTTCTGGATAGTATCTTCTAAGGTCTTGGGTTCATCGAATTCAATTATGTCCCAGAAGGACTGAGGCAATCCACTAATAAATCATTGCATCTTTACCTTTTCATCCTTTATGTAGGGCACATACCTTATCAACTCAAGAAATTTGTTGATATATTCATCTATTGTGAGTTTCCCTAGCTTGAGTTCATAAAAATCCTTGGTCTTCCCATCAAAGTATTTTTCCGAAAGAAACATCCTCTTGAAGTACTTCTTGAATTGTTTCCATGACAAGTCCTTCTCATGGATTCCTTTCACATTCCTAAGGTCCTCCCACAAAATGGAGGCCTTTCAGAGTAGTCATGGACTCTGAAGTACTTCTTCAAGCCTAGTAGCCAAACTTATGCTTCTTCCCCCTTTTTAATTTCTCCATCGAAAGTGGGTGGTTTGGATTTATTAAACTCTTCAGGGTCACAACTCTTGGAATGCTTCCTCTTTTTTCTTCTCCTCTGGGAATGTGAACTAGTTTTTCTACTAGAAGATTCTTTGGAGTTGTCAGTTTTCTCACCAAAGGATTCTTCCTAAGAGTGTTTCTTGGCTCCATGTTGGGCCTTCTTTGAGGTGCTCCTCCTTGTGTGGCCACTTTTAGGACCATGCTTTCGTATCTCAGGTGGACTTTGAGTTTTCTTAGTATGATGTCTATCCACATGACTGGCTATTGGTCCATGTTGTAGCTTCGTTTGTATATCTAATAGGCTTTGCAGTAGGACTGTGTTAATTTCAGTTTGTTTTTCCTATTCTTTTATCATCCTTTCATTGTCAACCTTACAACTTTATAATTCCATCATAAGGATTCTTATAGTTTCAGCCAAATCTGGAGGGGTTTTCACTGCCCTCCTCTCATCAAATTCTTATTCTCTATTGTGGGAGCTTTCCCCCACCTCATGGCGTGTCACCATCCTTCCCCCTGTAGTTTTTCCTACTGTCCATTGACCACTTGAGTGCTGATAAAACATTTTATGTTAGTTAATTATCTAATAGTTTATGATCAACACACAATTCATATTTTCAAAACATACAAAAAAACCAGAAATTTTCATTCCTCTCTTCAGTGGAGGTTTAGATACACTTTTTATAAATGGGGTAAGATAGGGGGTTACCCTAAAAAAATTTCTAATAATATTTTTATGTGAATCGTTCATGATCCCAAACATGCCAAGTGTTGTTGCCCGCTATGATACCAATCTGTAACACACCCGACCCCTAAGTACCCTTTTTAGGGATGGGGCATCAAAATTTCACTTTCCTTAATCATCTCAAATCCTCTTCTTCTCATCAAGAGTTTTCTAACACTTGGTGCCATGCTCAAATTCAAGTTCTGGATTGGGAGTTATGCCCTCACAAAACTCTTCAGGCATTATTGATCAAGGGCCATGTGGCGCCCATGTGGGTTCGTCTCATTTGTACCATTCCAAGTTCCCCGAAGTCCTGGAGTTTCCTAGGACTCCTGCATATATGGTGGAAATCCATCCATTGTTAAATCCAATGGCGGAAATTTTTCCTCGTTTAACATGTAGGCTTAAGGGATTTCAACGTTTGATGCTTCGGTGCTGAACGCCCCTTTTTTTTCTACACGCACATCCTCTAGAGTCTCGAGACCCTGAAATCCTGCCACGTGGCTCCATCCTTCGACCCTTTTGAATTATCTAAGATACTACACCCAAGCCTCCAGAGTTTTGACACCCCGGACTCCCAAAGGGTCCACACTTACACGTGGTGGTGCATTAAATATAGAGGCATGGACAAGTAGGTCCAGGTTCTTGACTGACTAACTCTAGCATTCCAGTTTCCTAACTTCCCTGAAGTCCCGAACTCCTAGTGTCTCAGATACTGCACCTGTTATTAGGCTAAGTGAGTATGTGCCAGGGGGGTTTGACACACGAAAAAGGGCACAGAGGACACATGGCCACATCAATGGGTGACACATGTCATGTTCTAAGTGGAATATAAGGTTTGTAAAAGATGCGAGTTAAGGTGACACATGGCATGACGAATATGGTTCCACATCACCCTAGGTGACTTCAGTGTGCCACGTCACTCCAGATGGACAACCTCTGGGAGCCTCTAGACTCTCCTACCCGTGAAATCTCCTAGAGATCCGAAGTCTGAACTCCCGCCAACAACCTCCCAATACCCCTTACATCCCACGGTTGAGATGGTTCCACGTAGATCCATATATCTACGACCTCCGTTGCTTCACGACTTCGACATTCGAGGATTTCCGCTGCATGATTTCCTTTAACTCCCGGAGTGGTCAGTGTCAGGTTGACCACAATCTAGATCCAATGATCAGGAGGGGTCCCGAAACATCCTCGGATTGACGATTCATGTTACTTCACAAATTCAACATTCAAGGGTTCTACCCGTTTAACACTCCCTTTCTCCCAGAGTGGTCAATGTTGGATTGACCTTGACTTAGATCCAATGGCCAGGAAATATCTTGAAGCACCCTCAGATCTATGACTCTCATCACTTCACGAGTTCAACGTTCGAGGGTTCTACCCACTTAACACTCCTTTTCATCTGAATTGGTCAACGCTGGATTGACCGCGACTTAGATCCAACGGTTAGGGAATATCCCAAATGTCCTCAGATCTATGGTTCTCGTTACTTCACGAATGATAAGTGGGTTAGGGTTTAATGGTGGTACAAATCCCAATGTCACGGTTGAGGAAACCACCAGATGTCGGTCAACCTCGCTGGTAACTGTAACAACAGGTTGCCTTCAACTGGTTTGAGAGTGGTAAGGCTTTAACATCCTGGAGCCTCAGACTCTCATAGTTTTGAAGCCATGATAGCTTATCTTCTTTCAGACCCATCGAAGGGTTCCCAAGTCCCGGTCATGTTGAACTTATCGAGCTCTAGAGGCTACACTCATAGTTCTTAAGCAAGATTTGGTTAAGGTCGTGGGAATGGTATCGTGGTCTCTTGGGCGATTAGTTTGAAGGGACCGCCTTCCATTCACATAATTTAAATCCTGAAATAGGGAAAGGTACTTTTCGAGGGATCAACAAGACTAAAACATTCCAGCAAAGTCTTCCCCGACTCCTACCTTGCAAGACCAATCCTTGGGGAAAATTCCTTAAGGACTTTTCGACCAATATAGGAATCGGAAAATTATTCTCAAATTCATCTGAAAACCCATGTCTAATAGTTCTCCTGCTGCTAAGCAGAGGAAAATAGAAACCATGCAAATACAAGGGATAAAAAAAAAACAATAAGCATATCTAATGATTAATAAAACAATGTAAAATATAATCATAAACACAGACATTCAACCATCACTTCCATTCTAGTACACATAGTATACACATACTTATCAAGAAACCATAATCGTGAAGCAACTGCTGAAAGGGGTGCTAGTTTCCATCTAACCATAGGCACATCAAATCCTGAACAGATTTATTGTTGGCCACCCCCTATCTAGATCATGATGCCTTGAGAGAGACTCTTCCTTCTTGTTCAACGACAGTCGAGGAAAAATGCCACTCTCCTCCTCTCACAAGAACTTGGAAATCAATTTTCTTGTCACCAAGCAAGGGGGTCTTCAATGAGTTCTCCCTTAGTTACTTGTCTTCTTGCAACCTCATTTATCATCTTGGACCAAAAACACTGCTAAAAACTTCTTGCACCCAGAGCAAGATTGTTGTTTAGTTCTCCTCAGAACCCAAGAGCTGCACACACTCTTCCCCTTCTGGAAGAATGGTATCTCGACTCATCTTCTTCACAATTCCCTCGGCCCATGAATTCCCTTCTTTTCTTGCCTTCCTTAACAAGATTGTGTCGGTATGAATCCCCAGTTCGTGGTCAGGTCAGGAAGTCTTTCAAATGGGTACTATGCTCATCTCCTCATTAACTCTTAAGGATGGCTTCCCAACTACTAGCCTAACTAGTAATTTATTTATGGGTCAGAGGATTGTTCTGGGTCTAAGTAATTTAAATCCAGAAAGGTACTGGTTTGGTGGGATCCATCTCAACCATTACTGGTTCCCCTCACCATGTATCTCATAACATCATTATCTACCTTGGAAAACCCCTTCAATAGTTATGAAACACTATCCATTTTATTTAATAACATAAATACATACATTACCTTTCATAAAAAGGTTCATTAATTCCAACATCCACACATATTCGGTCTGCACATAGCCTTTTGGCAAGTTATAGTTATATTTACAAGCTAGGGGAAACATGGGTATTACAATGTCATCTACAAACAATAAGTGGGATATATATAGCCGAACTCCTATGTGAATCCCTTGAAAACCATCCCAATCTTTTGCCTGATTTATAAGACGACTTAGTCATTCAAAAACCAAGAGAAACAATAAAGGCACAAGGGGTCAAGCCTGTCTGAGCCCCCTGCTGGGCTGAAAGAAACTAGAAGTCACTCCATTTATAAGGATGGCAAAGGAAACTGATTGCACAGTGGACATGATCTAGTTAACAATATGTAAGTGGAAACCCATTTGCAGAAGTACTACCCTCATGTACATCCAATTGACAAGCTCATATGCTTTTGATATGTCCACTTTGATGATGGAAGTCAAATATTTGTGAGTCTTGGTTGTGTGTAACACTTCTTGTGATGTGCTAATAGCATTGTGGATCTGACGACCCGATAGAAAGGCAAATTGTTCTTTTGTAATTGCATCTGATAGGATGCCTTTGATGCGACCATCAATGACCTTTGCTATAATCTTATATATGCAATTAAATAAGGCTATCAAACGAAAATCGTTCATGTTGCTCGGCGACGCCACCTTTGGAATGAGAGTAATAAACATTGAATTAAATGTTGAAAGGGTGTGAGTGTTGGCTTTGGCTTCTTCCACAACACCATTAATATAAGATTTTAAGAGATCAATTAACCTATTATAGAATTCAATAGGAAATCCATCTAAACCAGGGATTTTATCTCGTTGCATAGATGCAATAACTTCATCCACCTCCACTTCACTAACAACCTATTGAGGAGAGATATTATGTTCATCGATCACATAATATGGGAAGATATTGATAATATTGATGAGTTGATCCATCAATACCTTCTTATCATTATGGAAAATATTTTGAAAATGCTCAACACCGAGTTCCTCGAGATTACTATGCCCATTGATTGATTCTCCACGATTGTTTTGTAGATGAGTGATCGTATTAAGGTGGTGCATATGCCTTACAAAGTTATGGAATAACTTTGTATTTTTATCACCCTGTTTGAGCCAAATGGATCTGCTCTTGAGATGCCAGGTGGCTTCCCTTTCCAGCAAAATATCTCTTTTCTTGTTTTCCAGCTGAGAGAGGTTTTCACTGCGAGCCCGAGTTTCACAGACCACTGGATATGCCTTGTGGAAATTGACAATGTCTCGTTCAATCTGTGAAAGAGGGAAATCATGTGTCTTTCGGTGGTCCAAGGCCCATGCCAAAGAGGATTTCTTAATGCATTTAATATTATCGCGGAATTGTAGACATGCAGATACATTGTTGGTTTCGTCAAAAAGTTGCCACTAAGTCTTTACCATATGTACATAATCTTCATGGTCAAGCCAACAAGTATTAAATTTAAATGGATTCGAAGGTTTGGATCTGCCAAAACTTGATTCTAGAATAATCGAGAAGTGGTCTGAGTCCCTGCCCGACCCAATCCATTGTTTGATGTTGTCTGCAATATTCAGTATGCCCTCATTAACCAAAAAACGATATAGCCTTTTGGCTATACGTTGGTCGCCTGAGCGCATATTCCACCAAGTAGGATTGAGTCTGTGAGGAATCATGTCAAAAAAATTGTTTTCCTCCAATTTTATGATAAAGTAATCTGACAAGTTGTCCCTGTGGGTACGAGGGCCCAAAATTTCAGCCTCACCAATAACAAAATTAAGGTCACCACTAAGTATGACCTTGTCGACTTTAATCATATCAGACTGGAAGAGAGTGTCCCAGAAAGGTACACGATTCTGGTATGGACCATATATGTTAATGAAAGTGTAAGCCTCTCCTAGAGCTTCAAATAAAAGTGTCATGCCTAGACCTAACACAGTAGCCCAGGAATTAGAACAACAATTTTTTTTTAAATTCCAACCAATGATGATTCCACCAGATCTACCAATCGCATCTATATTGATGAAATCCCATTCATGGAACATCGTCTTCAAGTCAAGTAAGATCATATCGCTTGATGACATGGTTTCCTGTAGCATGATCACCTCCGGTCTGTAAACCTCGATCATCCTTTTGAGGGCTAATTTCTTGGAGGGTAGCCCCGGTCCTTGACAATTGAAAGAGAGCGCGATCATGGGGGCACCCATTTTGAGAAGGGATGGCTCGCTCTAAGAGTCCCAAGCAAAGGTTTTTGGCGGCCATATGCCACATCATAATAAGCTTGTTCTTGAGTCGATGCAAGTAATGGAAGAAGTGTCCTCAGACACAAACTTTTATTAAGTAGGAAAAGATGAGAATTTGCAAGAGTTTACATCCGAACACACCAACTCTCTTGCAATGAGCTATATATAAGCTAAATGTCCTAACAAAATCTAGTTATGGATCACTTATTAAATAAACAAGTGTCCATTTACAATAAATGTTATTTTAACAATATTCTAACTATACTCCTAATTTAGAGCCTAAGATACGACACCTTTCTAGAGTCATATCTTTCACAACAATATTCTATTTCTAAATGTCTCCATTTATTAATCAAATATTTTAGATTGTTAATTTATTATTCTAAATTAATAATTATTTTATCGTAACCTTTTAAACTATGATATTTGTATTTTCGATCATCTGACATTCCCCCTTATGATCCAAAGATACATTACAACAGATACCAAGTTCATCCCTGAACTTAGTAAATTTTATTCTTCCAAGAGGTTTCGTGAAAATGTCAGAGATCTGATCCTCTGAAGGACGACAAATTGGCTTGATGACATTGTTTGCAATGAGTGATCTGATATGATGATACTTGGTGTCCACATGTTTTGTCTTTGAATGAAAAACTGAATTCTTGGCAAGCTTAATGGCTGAATGAATGTTAATGAATAATTATGTAGCTTCTGCTTGAGAAATGCCCAAGTCCTGCAAAAATATGCGTAACCAAACAATTCACATGTTGCTTCCCATGCTGAGATGTATTCTGCTTTTGCTGAAGAAGTGGCCACTGTAACTTGTTTCTTACAACTCCAAGACATTGTTGCTGAACCCATGTTCATTAAATAACCTGATGTTGATTCTTGATCATCAATACTTCCAGCAAAGTCGACATCTGAAAATCCACTAAGTACAAAATTTTTAGTTTTTTTGTAAAGAAGACCAAAATCTTTTGTTCCTTGGATATATTGAAGAACTCTTTTGGCTGCATTCCAGTGGCTATCCCATGGTTGCTGCATAAAGCGTGAAAGAATACTGACTGCATAAGATAGATCTGGTAGAGCTTTTTTCAAATAAATCAAGCTGTCAATCAACTGTCTATAAGTAGTGTTGTCTACCATGCCCCCCCCTTCAAATTTTGAAAGTTTCAAGTGTTGTTCGACAGGGGTAAGAGAGGGTTTGAAATCCTGCATTCCAAATCGCTGAAGAATTTTTGCTGCATACTTACTCTGAGAAATGAAAATATGATGTGGACGTTGGAATACTTCAATTCTAAGATAGTAATGAAGTAGTCCCAAATCAATCATCTTAAAACCTGCATGTAACTCCTTTTTCACCTGTGCAATATGATCATCATTGTTGCCCATAATGATTAAATCATCTACATACATAACAAGAATCACCAGATATGGACCCTGTTGACGTATATACAAAGTATCATCAGATTCACTTTGTTGAAAACCAACTTTCCTAAGGTATTCATCCATTTTGGTATACCAAGCTCGAGGAGCTTGCTTTAACCCATACAAAGCCTTAATTAATTTTCAAACTTTATGTTCCCGCCCTTCAATTTCAAAACCTGATGGTTGTTGCATATATACATATTCCTATAAGTATCCATTGAGAAAAACACTTTTTACATCCATTTGATGAACTTTCCAACCTTTATGAGAGGCCAATGCAAGTGTTAATCGGATGGTGTTCCATTGAGTTGTAGGAGCAAAAGTTTCCTCATAATCAATGCCTTCCTACTGCGCAAAACCTTTAGCCACAAGTCTTGCTTTATACTTGTCAATTTCTCCATGTTGGTTGTATTTAATTATGTAAACCCATTTGCATCCGATGGGTTTAACACTTGTAGGACAATCAACAAGTTTCCAAGTGTTGTTATTAATTACTGCTTGATACTCGTCACTAATAGCTTGTTGTCATTCTTTATGTTTTACTGCTTCTTTGTATGTGGAAGGTTCAGTAAAATCGTTTGCTATTAAGGAAAAATTTCCTTCACTTTTGTGTGACCCCCTTGTTCCTGTTTTATTCTGCTCATCAGGACTTACATCTTTCAAAAGTTGAACTGCCCATTTTGGTAGTTGATGTTCACTTGTTTGGGGATCTGAATTACCATTATTGTAAATTGGATTAATGTAAATTGATGTTCGTCGATCAGTTGAAGATTCTGGAGGTGGAGAATCATTKTCAGATGAACTGCTGGAAGACCCAGATGGTGTTGTCAAAGTAAATGGATTGGATGTATCATCTTCAGATGAAGGAAAATCAAGTTCATACCAATTTTGTGAATTTGGTTGACTTTGAATTTTTCTTTTTCTTTGATTTCCTTTAGTTTCTAACTTTTGAAGAAGACTTTCTATTTCTTCAGCACTCTTACTTTCAGTTTCATCAAAAACTACATCCTTGCTCACAATAAATTTTCCATTGGGAAAAATTCGGTACCCTTTCTTCTCATCAGAATACCCAATCAATGTGCATTTCAAGCTTCTTGAGTCAAGCTTAGTTCGTTTTTATTTTGGAACTAAGGTATAACATACTGATCCAAAAAATATGAGATGTTTAACTCGAGGTTTGAAACCAAACCATGCTTCATAAGGTGTGATTCCGTCCAAAGAAGCAGTTGGAGATCTGTTCCTTAAGTAGATAGTTGTATGGATTTCTTCTACCCAAAATGTAGGACTCAAATTTTAAAAAGTTAACATGGATCTTGCCATTTCTGACAAGGTGAAATTCATTCTTTCTACGACTCCATTTTGTTGAGGAGTGTAGACATTTGTAATATGTATTCTTATCCCATAGTTTGTGCAATAAGTTTTGAATTCATTAGAAGTGAATTCCCCTCCATTATTTGTCCCGAGAGTGTCTATCTTTTCTTTAACTTCGTTTTGAACAAGTTGACGAAAAATTTTAAACTTTTCAAATGATTCTGACTTTTGCTTCAAGAAGTAAACCCAAGTCATTCTACTGAAATCATCAACAAAGAGTAAGAAATATTTGCAACAACCTAAAGAAGTTTGTAGTGGTCCACATACATCATTGTGAAATAGTTTCAACCGCCTATTTGCATGCCATGAACTTGTTGGAAAACTCTCTCAACTTTGTTTTCCATAAATGAAAGCTTCACATTTTGTATTTTCCTTTTTGAAAGTTGGAAGTCCCTTAACCATCCCTTATTTTTGTAATTGAGAGAGACTTTCAAAGTTGAGATGTCCATATCTTACATGCCACAATCTTATAGGTGAAATACCAGTACTTACTGCTCCTGCAAAGTCAGAATGTCTTGGAATAACTTTCCCTTTCATCCATAATAGTTTTCCATCTTCATAACCTGTCACCACTGTTTTCATATTCTATTTGATTGAATTAATCTTAACTAATCCATCTTCCATAATCACCTGATGTCCTGCTTGTCGAATCGTGACTAAAGACAACAAATTATTTTTAAAGGTGGGTACATACCATACATTTGAAATCATTCTTTCTCCATTGTCAGGGAAATAAACTTTAACTACACCTTTTCCATAATGAGTATGTTTGGTTTTATCTGCAATAAATACATAATTAAGATGGAATTCCAATAGGAATTAAGAATTCTTGACTTACAACCCCGTAATCTGGTCAATGGTGGGTCCAAAAGAGGGTGGAGGCCTCCATAGATGCCAGATACAGGGGACGATGAAAAAGGATTTCGAGATCGTAGGTTGTATCTGGATGATCCGGGAGAGTCAAAAGGCTCCTGAGGTGGAGAGATACGAGGGGAAACAAGCGAGAGGAATGATGGAGGGTGAAAAGGGTTAAAGCACTCTCAGTGCAGGTTATGAGATTGGATATGGTCACGTGAGAGTCAACCCGAGAGGAGTGTTTATCAGGGTCGATAGATGAATGAGGAGATGGAGGAAGCATGTGAGGGATCAAATATCAATGGAAAGGAGGGCATGTGATGGAATCTAAAAAGGATAACAGATTGTAAGAAGGACACCTGAACTCCTCCTCCGAAAATAAAAAAATTATTATCATTTCCCAGGTATGGAATGATAGATAAATGGTTAGAGATAGAAGGATCCTAAGGTATATACTTATCGGTTGTAGAATCCTTATGCTCTGGAGAAGAGGTTCCATGAATGTTGGAATGAGATGTAATCTCGGTGGGCATGGTCATAGGAAGAATATGGTGGAGCCCATCGTTTGTTGTAATCATGTCCTCCAAAGGATGAAACTGCGAGAACCCGAATGATACCAGAACCATGTTCACCGAGAGTTGATGCTGCAAGAGCTTGTCGGAGGTCAAACCCAAGCCCACCTCAGTGTGAAAAATATATGTTCGGGATTCTGTAGAGACCTAAGTTGTCTAAGGAGACATTGTAACAATATTAACATCTTCTCCCAGGGTCTGGCTGACAGAGGAGTTGGGTGTCCAAATAGACTGTTGAGAAAGTTCAGAATCCTGACAATATGACCATGTGAACAGTTTGAGACAGTCCTTAAGCATGTGGTCATGGACATGAAAATGATTACACTTGAATGGAATACCATTATAGTCCATTTTTTTTATATGTGAACGTGAGCTTTGGAAAATTGTTATCTCTCCCGACAAGCCATCATGCAGGTCCACATCAACCAAGACCCAGCCTATGGAGTAATCATCAGGGTCACGGGAAGCCTTGTCCAATGAGATGAAATCCACAAAAGAAGCATCCAGTCTATGAAGGATTTGAGGAGTCAAAAATTTTGTGGGTAGTCCAGGGAATTTTATCCATATACAATGATGATTTTTTTTCCCTTCGAGGGTAAAAAAATGGAGAAAATCTCTTAAGTTTTAGTGGAGTGGTTCCTCAGAGAACAGTACAAACCTGAGCCATTCCTTGGCCATGGTGAAAACCTTAGGATTGTAACCGAGAGACGAATCAATATTTACTGAGGACCAACGACGAAGAGTAGTAATCCCCATATTGCACCTCATAAATATACCTACCAATGCAGTGTTGGTAAGGGATACCATGTCATTCATCGACATGTATTCCCCAAGGACAAGAGATGTGGTGCTCTACTTGTGCTTGACAATATTTCGATGGTTATGGTTACGATCCTTCTCTGAAATAAGAACATCATCTGGGTCCTGATGAGGGGGTGAAAGTCCAACTTGAGAGAAGGACCCCAAGAGAGGGTGTGTAGAGTCTGTCGATGTCTTAGAGAAAGGTGAAGACATAGCAGGTGCCTTTGTATCCTATGAAGGTGGCGGGAGAAGGGAGACTACAAGAAAAAGTGTGGGATAATATTTCGTGGAAAAAGAATGGGACTGGTGAAAAGAAGAAATTTCTCAAGGGAGAAAAGGAGGTCTAGGGAAATACCCAGGACGCGTGAATTCCCATGTGGAGAGTCTTGGATCCATGTGTATAAATGTGGGGATGAGATCGATTAAAATAAATGGAACATTATTCCCGGTTGTCAGACATTAACAGTTATGCATAGATCTTCACGCTCATCATTAATGTCATATAAACTGGAGGTAGGTCGTGGCATATTAAATGAGGTCATCAATGGGGTTCAACAGGAGAGAAGCTTTCAAATAGACACCGGTTAGGGCTGAAACTTCTCCCATAAAACACACCATTCTATGCTCTAGGGTCACAGTGGATTTCATCTTTATAGCATGGACGCCATGGAAACCAGAAACAAAGCTCCGAAAAGTTATTTGATATTTTATATAATCTTGCACTTTTGTATATGCACATTTATGAAAGTGGTCAAATTTGTAAATGCACATACACAGAAGTCAACTTCCATAAATTCTTAGGAAAGTAGCCTTCCATAAATGCGCAAGGAAGTAGTCTTTCATAAATACGTATATACAGAAGAAATCTTCCCTAAATGCCCATTTACCGAAGCCATCCTTTTTCGTGAATGTGCATTTAGGGAAGCACTTCCATATATGTGCACTTACATGCTCTCCCAATCAATAGGTCAAACCACATACATGATTGGTTCATTCACGCTATCTCAACGTAAATCATTGGTGAACGTTACTTCCTTTATTCTCCACACGCGATGAGACCTTTTGTGCATCTCTCTTCAAATCCCAAGTTGAACAAAGCGCCATCCCGCATAAGGAGCCGATGTTGTACCCCTAGTACACCCCTACCCAAAATTTTGATTCCCTTCTGGTAGAAATACATAAGAGATATGATCTGAGACCAAGGCCTGCTAGATCACAATTTGATGATCCCCCGTCTAGCACTTCACAATCAAAATATTTGAGAAGGATTCCATAAATATTTTATTATTTAATATACATGCTAAAATAATATGTGATTTATGTCAACTATCATTACAATTACTTGTCTAACAACTTTAACGTTAAGTTTACCTTTCACCAAGCTAGATATAATTAAAATTAAATTGAAAAAATTATCAAAATTATGAAATTTTTATATTTCATTTCACTTCCAAAATTTCACTATTCACGTTGTCACATATTGATGTCCAAAATGAATGCAAAAATGTACTCCAACTTATGATTGAGTTCCACAATTAGGCTAAATTTTGAAACAAAAATATAAAGTATTTGTTATAATTGTCTTAAATAAAAATACAAGTGGCATATAATAATATAAGTAGCATATTATTCTTAAATTATATTTTATAGAATGCAAGAAGTGAAAAATACTATCAATAGGTGCACATCACTTCAACTTTTACCTATTCCATAAGTGCACATCTTCATGTTAAAAAACATTCACAAAATTAATTAGACAGTGTTAATAAATAAAAAGAAGTATACAAATATAAAATGTAAGTTATCATTGTTTACTAAGTACTTCAAACTTATTCACCTGTAAATCTCGTATGTTCAAATTCAAAATTAACTGGATCATTGGTATCTCTGAACTTGTTGGTATGTTTGGATCATTGGTCAAAGTACAAGTGCATTTCACAATGTAGATTGTTGTTGTGTAATGTTGCAAGGTGTATCCCTCAACTATAACAATAAAAAATCAAGATAAAATTTTCAATATCAGGTCAGGCCTAATCAAATAAAATAGTTGAACTTAAAGTAAAATGCAATACCTCTATTTGGAAAGAAAGAATGTTGAAGTGGGTTGACTGTATCATTCATTATTGTTGCTTCCATTGTGCCATATAATGAACTATCTTTGATAATATGCTCATTAAATAACCAAAGGCGACAACTTTGAACATTGCGAGGTGTGGATCCCTCAGTTGTAACAATAAAAAATCAAGATGAAATTTTCAATATCACATTAGGCCTAATGAAATAAAATAATTGTACTTATAATAAAATGAAACACCTATGTTTGGAGACAAAGAATGTTTAAGTGGGTTGAATTTATCGCTTATCATTGTTGCTTCCATTGTCCCATCCACAAACATCAAATGATCTTTATTAATATGCTCATTAAATAACGAAAGTTGACATCTTTAAACATTGTGAGGTGTGGATCCTGTTAAAATAATTTATGTGCTTGTTTTACCATAGACAATATCACAATATTGTCACCCAACCGTAGGCACACAACCACCCTCAAGCACCTTTAACCTTTGATAGAATTATTCTGGAAATCCATACTAGAACCAATAGATAAACCCTAACTGCTAATTGCAACAACAACTCAAGACAAGTAGAGCACTCCTTCTCCAAGGGTAGCGCACAAGAGAGAGTCTCCATATCCACGGAACAAGTACCATACAAATCTGCAGCAGCTGCAGCTGCAATATTCTCTCAAACTTGCACCATACTTAGCTAGTACATCACCAAGAATATCACCAAGAATATCACTTGATAGCACTAGAGAGAGACCAAGACCAAGAGATGACCATATGCCCTTATTCCTCCTTGCAGCTACAGTTGCAGTTGCAACTGTAGCCTCCACAAGACTTGCGCTCTGACCGGGTGTACAAATGAGCTAAAACGTCCTCTATTTATATTAATCTATCCAATGACTTATTTCTGGTTGGGATGACCTGACTTTCTGGTAATTATATTTTTTGTTTATCTTTTTCCTATGGAGTCGACTTGTCTTTCTTGAAGATAATATTCTAATATTATTTATTCTTCTAGGCTGACTTATCTTCTATGGTTTTTACACATATGTTTTGGGTTTCTCTTTCTTTTGGAATATTCTATTCTAGCCAAAGGTTACACATGGAGGTTAATACCTCCCGCAACTATCGTAACATCAACACTCCCTCCTAGCTAGGGAGGTATTAACGATAATGGTCTTGAGCACAAACAAAACATTATGTTGGTAGCATCATCATAGCCACACATGTTATCTCATGATCACGTATATTAAATCACGAGCAACATCACCACTATCAATATCATCTAATAACATCAAGTGCATCATCTCTCGAGGCCATACTCCATCTGAGTAATTGAGCATGATGTTGAATAAGTCACTCACTCAAAATAGTGATACAAGGACCATTATTCTAATTCGGACATATGTCCTAGAAGAATGATTGTCCCAACAGATGTTGAATGTCCTCAATGGATCCAATAACCATCCTCTCCATTGCATCATCTCTAAGTTGTATGATCATATCTAATATGTACTAGCATGATGCTATGCATCATATCTAAATTGTACTAGCATGATCATATCTAGCATGATGTGGAGTACCATCTACATCATCTCCAAGCCGTGCTAGCATGGTGTCAATGCACCATCTCTAAGTTGTACTCACATGATGTATATCAATGCCTTTGCATCATATCACTATCCATCTAGATGGAAATCACCTCCAACACTACTGGTTGGCACACCAGCCTAGGAAACACCTTCAACACTACTGGTAATCTCCATGGAAATCCAATAGTAGTACACAATTACTACAATTACAACCAATAGGTCACAACAATGTCGATCCATAGTAGTGCACAACTACTATCCAGTGGTACACAACCACTCCTATTAGCACACAACTACTAACCAATGACATAAAATCACTACCAGTGGAGCACATCCACCACAGTAGCATACAACTATTGTCCAGAGACATACAGTCTCCACAACAATCAAATCATATCATCTGATATCATCCTGCATCAATAATGTCATCAACTGCATCACCTCGAAGTTGTACTAGTATGATGTGAATGTATCATATCTAAGTTTTACTTGCATGATTTGGAGTATCATCTACATCATCTCTAAGTCGTACTAGCATGACATATCTAGCATTATGCCAATGCATAATATCTAAGTTGTATTCCATATCTAAGATATACTCGCATGATGTACATCAATGCCTCCCTATTTCATCTCTATTTGTATGATCATCTCTAATCCATACTAGAATGATTCCAATGCATCATATCTAAGTTGTATGCGAAATCTAAGTTGTACTCACATGATCATATCTAGCATGACACGAGCCCCCTACATCATCTCTAAGTTGTATGGTAATATCTAAGTCGTACTAGCATGACATATCTAGCATGATGTCAATACATCATATCTAAGTTGTATGTCATTTCTAAGTTGTAATCACATGGCCATATCTAGCATGATGTGGCTCACTAGCATCGTATCTAAGTTGTAGTAGCATGAACATAACTAACGTGATGTCAATACATCATATCTAAGTTGCATGCCCACCTCTAAGTTGTATTAGCACGATGCACCTCAGGCCACTGTATCATCCACAAATCCAACCATTTGTATCATATCTAAGTTGTACTAGCATGATCATAACTAGCATAATGCAAACATCATCTCTAAGATGTATGACCATCTCTAAGATGTAATAGCATGATACATATCCACAACTCATTGGCGGTCTATGATGCCACATATCAATGATCCCTCCCAACCGAGGAAGTCATCTCCTCCCTTTCAACCAAGGGATCAATATCCATGAGCCCTAGCATGTCCCTCAAGTATGAAAACTTTATCTTGGACAAAGTCTTCGTCAAAATATCCGCAGTCTTCTCATCAGTGGAGATATATTGGAGAACCACTTCTCCCCTATGGACTTTATCACAAAGAAAATAGTACTTGATCTCAATGTGCTTTGAACTGTCATGGAACTTTGGATTATCTGAGAGCTTCACACATCTCTGATTATCACAATATATCACAGTCGAATCCAACACCTGATCAAACAGTCCAGAAACCAACTTGCCACACTACTTATGTACAAGTATCACAAGCTGCAATATACTCTGCTTCTGCAGTGACGAGTGCAACATACTTTTGTTTTATGCTATCCCATGATATCACAGTAGATCCCAAACTGAAACACATACCAAAAGTACTCTTTTTGTCATCTGCACTCCTAGACCAATATGAATCAGTAAATCCATGCAGTTGTATATCACTGTTTGAGACATATCTCAAACCATAATTTATCATCCCACGAAGCTATCTCAAGATATTCTTTGCAGTTATCCAATGCTCTTGTCTAGGTTTCACCTGGAACTGGCTCAACATGTTCACAACTAAGAAAATGCCCGACCTAGTATTCACCAAATACATCAAGGATCCAATCAACTGCCGGTATAGGGATGAGTCTTCTAGATTAGGATAAAAATCTCTCAACTTCCTCAAATCTGTTATCATGGGAGTTGTCATGGATTTGCAATCCATCATCCCAAACTTCTGAAGGATCTTTACACCATACTTCCCTTGTCCTAGGAATAATTCACCATGCTTCTGCCATAGTTCTAATCTCAAGTAGTAGTGCATGAGACCAAGATCCTTCATATCAGATTCAATGGCTAGCTCCTTCTTACACTAAATAATAAGAGGCTTTGCACCTATTAGGAACAAATCATCAACATATAACAATGGAATCAAAGGTGCATTATTCACAACTTTGTAATAGAGTTTTGGATTGGCATGACTCTTGGAAAATCCAAGTCTTGTCAAGTAGCTATTAATACGTGCATACCAAGATCTTGGAGATTGCTTGAGTCCATACAAGGCCTTCTTCAATATGCATACATGGGTTTCTCTTGGGTGTACCTAAAAACCTTGAGGTTGCTCTATGTATACCTCTTCCTCAATTACTCCATTGAGAAAGGCGGTCTTTACATCCATCTAATGCAAACTCCAACCCATGGATGCTGCTAGAGATATGACGGCTCTGATAGATGTATATATGGAAACCAAAGCAAATGTCTCATCATAATCTTCTCCCTCCTGTTGGGAGAAACCTCTAGCCACAAATCTTGCCTTGTATTTATCGATACTTTAATCCACTGCATGCTTTATCTTGTAAACTCATTTAGGCACAATTTTCATACATCATTTTTCATGATTGATATTCTTCCATTACAACTTCCTTCTATTCTTTCTGCTTGACTGTTGCTTCAAAGGTGGAGGGTTCTGTAACTGGAATATGGTTTTGACTTCTTTCTTTCTCTGAAAGTTCCATCTGGAGCACTGTACTTCTTTGCATGATCTCACGAGCTCAAGCTGGTCTTCTCTTGTTAGTCTTACCTTGGTGTAGATCTATGTGGTTCTTCCATGTATAATACATTTTTCTTACATAATAACTTATTTGGAACATACAAATACAACCTCATGGTATCCTCCATGAAATCTTGTAATATAACCTGCCTGAGACAAGAACAATAAAAGTATTTCCAGTATAATAGAATTTGCATAAGAACATATCTATGGTAACAAGAATGAATAATAATTTTATGGTGATCATCATAGTATGACCATGATGACCTGTTCGAGAGAAAAACAAGAAATATCTCTCTAGAGGAGATGTTAGTTCATTTTGCAAA